>JABUQX010095111.1:0-31206 GCA_015478945.1 Trachelipus rathkii
TAGCAATCCCTCTTGGTTACCTCAAACTCAGCACGGTATAATTTCACTTATGCTGTACATGTAAACATGAAGTGACAGTTAAGAAATAAATCGTCACTTAATGTTCCACCCTTCACAAAAAGTTCCTTAATTCTACCACCCATCTGTTTTTGTCACGCCCCAGCTGTTCCTTCGCATAGCGCTCGAAGTCTTCGATGAAGGCATCGAACGTTTGGACTTTTCTTCACCATATTTCAACGGTTTCACCGACTTAAATTTCCCTGCTGTAGAGTCCTCATTACTTCTTCCCTTTATCCAGTTCTACAACCAGGTTACAGCCAAGTTGGACTCCATTCCTGATTTTTCTAGTTCCACCAGCCTTTTTAACCATAATTGTCCTCCTTTATCCACTTCGCTTTCAACCTCCGACTCCACTTCTGATACCGTGCTATCATCACATGTGTACTTCCTTACTGGTTGTTTCCTCCTTCTATTCTTCCTCTTCCTCCTTCTTATTTCGTCACTTTCGTTATCCATTTCAGTCTTTCTTTCAAAAATTTCATCTTCTGTTTCGTCATTAATCTCATTTCTATACTGTAATGCATATTGCACCCTTTGTTTAACCTTAACCGGGTCCTTGTTCCTCACTGACTGTTCCACATTTACTTTATCATCCTTCCCTTTATCCAGTTCTATCACCGGGTTTCCTCCTTTTGGTGTCTCCAAAACCTGCAAACAGCCCCTTCTTACCTATAGTGTTTTCGGTTCATATTTTGCGCACCCCACCCCAGTCTCGGGGGCCGAAGCTCGTTTGGTGGATGGATGGAAATAGTTCTTAATTAAAAACCTCTTCTCAGTCCCCATCCTATATCACCAGAATAATCCCAATTAACCGGGCAAAACGTATCAAAAATACACCAAATATATATAAACTCAAAAAAAAAATTATCACCCTGTGTGTGTGCACGTATACACAATAGTGTTCTTCCCACACCCAAGTATCCTTTACAGGCAAAAAAAAATTTTATCAAAATTTTTTTTTCGTATCAAATCACCCTGCCTCAACCTGCGACCCAATCGGAGACCGGCCCGACACAAGAGCCACCAAAAATTATGATTACCGGACACAATGGTTCGATCCTGAGCCACCGTATCACGACAGGAGGTCTATATGGTTCTCCAGTCTCCAATCAGGGTCCAGTAATAAGACCAATAATTTTTTAGTTAATAATTTAAATGCATACAGAATTAATAATAGTAGAAATCAATCGTTATACCCTACAAAATCCTATCTGGCTAGCCAATAACTCCCAAAAAATATTAATAAGGTTAACATAAATCGAGTTTAATTATATAAACCCCAAAAATGTCAATAAGTTGAATAAATCAAGCCTATATAATCAATAAACCCCCACAAAGTGTCAATAGAGTTTAAATAAATCAGCATATTCAGTAAAGGATTCTTCAGAATATCCGTAACATAATAAAAATTGGAAAATAATAATAATATCCGTGACTATCAGTAAAGTCACCAAATACCAGGGAAGACTGTCTGAACAGTATAACCGAGACTTAGTATTTCAAATATTAAATAACACTGTGGATCTATAAAGATAATTCAAGTTCATCTGTCAACCTATGAATGAGTGGTAACAATTACCTATATTTCAACTAACTCAAACTTACCTATATTAAACACTGATGCTTATTTACCTGTTAAAGGAACTTTAATGTCTTAGGGCCAAAGATAAATATTATAAGAATACTTAGCATCGCCTATTAGCATATTTCTCGCTGAATAAGGGGAAGGATTGTACTAACTCAGTTACTCTAATACAAAACCAATACTATTCTAAGCAAGATGGGGGAAGTAAGACATAATTCCGAGTATGTCACGCCTCTCGCGCAATCAACTCGAGGATGAATGCTGAATTGGAATAGTCCATTATCACTCCCTAGTTCGAAATCGAGTATCGCGCTGGTCATCCCAAACATCTATGGCGTTGATAGGATAGGAGTATGTCATCTAATTTTCTGCTATGAATTATCCGGGGTCATGGGATATGACTAATTTTTGGGAGCAACTCTCCTCAAACTCATTCTATATCACGAGCTCTGGATTCTGTGAAGGCTTTTTGGAGAGTGCGAGTTTCCCACATTGTGTCTAACCTCTCAATGGCACCACACAAATCAACACACGTCACCTTATGCTCAGACAATTCAAAATTTTTGGAAATACTCATGTATTATCTAGCGTTACTAGGATTGATCGACGTTCTCCATAGGTTGTTACATAGAGAATGTCCATAGAGATTTAGTCATACGGTCTTGAGACATATAAATTAAGATGTGTAATATAGCTCCGATATTATGTTGAATTCCTGCAGGTTGGAGTTATATATGATCAAGGTTTCAGGATAAATTTTTGAATATTAAACAATTTATTATTATAAGTAATATCCTTGCCAGGTATGGGGGAAAGTGAGAACGAAAGAGTTTTCCGTTCTGGCCGGAGTTAAAACTCAATTTATTAGTGAGAATTCTCGCTATGAATGTTGCGCGGCTCCACGCGCGGAATTTGAGGTAAAAATATCCAGTTATCGAGAGTCATTCCAGGTTGGCCCCTAGGTCACTCAAGGTTATTCAGGTGATAAACTAAAAATATAAATCCTTTTCATACGATCATATACAGTAGTATCTTGGATATTACATGAGAGTATAAATATATACCAATATAATAATCCTATCCAGGATTTAGGGCGCCAGTGATTTCAAGAGTTATAAAACCCTCAATTACTTAATAATCACCCTTCCATGTATGGGGCCTTTATAAGTATTATCAGGAGTATAAACCCAATATAAATCATTATATTCACCATGTTGGGTGCCTAGTTTCTCAAGGTAAAACCAATAATACTTAAATCCTATCTCAAGTTTGGGCCTAGGATTTCAGGTAAAACACCAATATGAAAATTACTCTTAGGTATAGGGGACGCGAGCTATAGTACACGAGATAAGCGCCACGGCAATCAATGAGGTATACTCACTATCTCCAGCGAAAGTTGAGTTCAGAGCAGATCACAGAGATCGACATTTGATATCTTCAGTAATGAGGTTCTCACACGAGTATATTTAATAATTATAATCCGGATAATAATTCCCGGATATTAATAACGAATCCACAGTAATTACAGGATTCATACTTTATTCGATAATACCCAATCGAGTAATATCGAGATACTACATTAGAAATATAGAATGAAAGCGATCAAGCAATGATTAAGTATAATAATATTTTATACTAGTATACAATACTAATTTAAATAATTACATAATTGAAATACATGAAAGTGATAATTTTTAAAATTAGAGATAATCATTTTTAAAATTAGAAGCAATAATGTGGTTCGCTACGATTTTTAAGGTCAAGTGGCTGTTCCTCATACATGTAATATTATATAATAAATAATTATATGAAATAATAGGGACTTAAAATTAAGGTTTCCAAGTTTGCTAATAATGATTGAATATATAAATAAATTGGCTACAATCATATAGAGAGTAATAATTAATAATGGAAGATTAATAATATAAAGAGGATGAATGTAAAATTAATAATGAGGGAGAGGAATATTATAAAAATTCAGAGTATATATATTAATGTGATGATATAAGCAGGATATCATTATATCACTCTCTTATTCAATAATAATTCACATAATAATTCATAATGTAAAACATATAATCAAAATAATAATAATTCTTTTTAAAACTATATCTTTACTTATAACTCAATCACATAATCACATGAGCTCAGATCGTAATAAGACTTTAATTAATAATTAATCTCTGGCATAACAATTCAGAATCATAGTAGACGTAGACCTTACGATGGATGTAGGAATAAAAATATAATCTATATATTTTCTCTCTATAAATTAATAACTCAATATAGACTGATAAAATAATTTAATTATACTAAAAATTCTAATAAGCTGATAATAATATAATAATAAGATTAAAAGGTAAAATAAAGTATACACATCTTAAGAAGATAATAAATAAAAATAATATGTAAGTATAAATAGATAGACCATGCTAGGAGCTTTCATCAAAGGCCAAGCGCAACACTCCTTGGTGTCTCCAAACTGAAATATTTCATCTCTAGCAACTCTACTGTAAAGCTTAAATGTGGTTTCCAACATCGTAAGTATTAACGAATATATACTAGTGATTCATTATGAGATGATTAGATCTAATCAATAATAATAATTCATTCACTAACATGATAAAAGTGATAATAAATAATCTCTTATACTGGACTCATAATAATTAATATATAATCGCTCAAATATAATACTCTATATATATCACATAATGTATATATTTATTAGCAAATTTAATCACATCTCAGCTGTTGGAGATCTTACATTCCAAAACCTAATAAGTCCACCCAAGCATGGCCTTGTTACACTTTTACTTAAAAATATCAAAGAGATCATTTATCTTGCTCTTCTATAATAATAACTACCTATAAAGCTTTGAACATACATATCATTCTTAACACACCATCTCTATTGAATATCGATATCACTGGAACCTCACACACTCACTAAATCGATACTAGCAAACATACGCAGTTAACGAGACCAACCTAATAATAATAATAATAATCGTAATAATTGCACGAATAGATACATTAAACTGACTGATATATCAATATTCTCATAATTCATATAATCATGAGTTTAATGGTATTAATTCAATGGCTACTTAAGATAAACTTAATCAATGGGAGAATAGACTTTAGGTGAGTAGTGACGCATATGAGATAACATAATAATACACAATGCATTTGATATCGCGAGAGAGAGAGATTATGGCAAATATCGCGTAACTAATAAAACTATGAGCATAAATCACATCACATAAGCTCCCTCATATATGGTATTATCACGATTCCTTTCTCTTTGCATTACATATAAAATATATTTAAATTCATATAACTTAATTAATCACTATATATCATCAATAAACATTAAATATAGAGAGATCATATATTGTTGAGAGAATCTTTCCGCTCGCGAACTACCTTGTCTTCAACAGCTCTACAACTTTCGTTGCTCGTATCTCAACTCTATGTTGGATTCTGACTCTTCTAGATATCCTCGAGTAATTTATCATAACATCTCACGTAACTCAGCATTTCTCTACAACCCATCGCGTACGCACTCTAATCTCGAGCCTTTCTCACTTCTCCGCAACTTTGTCAAATATCCGGGGAATGAATTCAACCCAATCGTAATTGGTCTACTATATACACACATTCTCCTCTATATAATTAAGTTCTCATAATAATATTCTACTTCCCCATTTTATTCTGGAAAACTGCAGATCACCGTTTAATAACCTCGTATTCTACAGCCGATTGTATCACCCGCAGCGTGATAGATAGTGAGAATTCACACTTTGTGAAAAAATATAAATCTCCATTTAACGAAGACGCTCCTACTAATATACAAATTAATTTCTTAACTCATTCAACTCGAGTAAATGATTCTCTTTAAATATATTATCTCCGTCTCTTTGCAAAACTAGCGTTTGATGCGCTCTCTTTTCGCTTGTTTGATAATCACAATTATCCACTTCTCACACTTCTCTATGCGCATTAACTAGAACATTAAAAGAAACTGGTTCATCTAGTGATCCAGACTTTCTAATTTCAACTCAACTCTTTCCAATTTTATCAGGATCCTAGGCTTTTATATATAAGAAAGCGTAACAACAAAATAACGCCACTTCCAATTCAGTAAAATTTGTGGAATTTTTGATATCAGTTCCAAACTCGAGAGAGTCGATACGAACACTTGATCCTCACGTTTTTGTGGACCATTGATTGCCGCACTCGTCTTAAACACTTTATTTCCAAAGGTCTCAATCCGCCCATGTATGAAGTCCTGCTACGCACTAACTATATTCCAGAGAGTGGAGTGTGGAGCAAGAGCATGTGAGTTTTACTCTAAATCACACTCTCTCATCAGGCTCGAGTCAGCGGCTAAAAGGCTTATATATAGACTGTTCTGTACTTTCCAGTACCCCTTTGACCCTCTCTCTCTGCGCGGTCGATGTTGGTCGCTTTATTCTCTAATTTATAGTATCGCAAGCGCAACTGCTCGAGGGACCTTATCAACCACGTACCACCACCTTTACCTAACCTGTCAATAGAAGGATTCTAAGTAAGCTTGAAAGCTCCCAATCCTTAAAAAGTTTATTTTAAAAGATATGTGTTGACATTAGTAATAGTCGGACTAGTCTGCCTGTGCGTGCTTATCCTATTCTTCCACACTCTGTTTTGTGGAATTCTCTTACATCTTCTTTATTTCCCTAACTAAATTTAATCTCTCTCTTTAAAGCCTGCGTCTGTGATTCAGTAAGCTCAATTTGCGAAAGGGTTTCCTATTGAGAAGATTCTAGTAAGCCCTTGAAAAGGGGCTCTGCCCGTGAGAGTGGTGACAACTGTAAAAAAAAATCCTTGAGGTGGGGCAGATATGTGGCAAATAACTGAATCCCTATTCCGCTCCCCATCCCAATATATCATTATCCAGAAAATCATACATCATATTCAACCATTCTTCAGATGCGATCATATGTCGCCACCACACAAATTTTGACTTTTCAAACTTAAAATTTTATAACTTTAAGAACTTCTAGTACTCAACACCAAATTACATACGCTCTCCTCCACAACTCACTCATCAGAAATGCAAATCTTTCTATCCCCCTCTTCATCCTCTCATTCCTTTCAACACCAACACAAACACACATTTCACACCAAGCCACTCATTTTCACAGTTTTCTTTCATACCTTTGCTTTGTCACACGCGAGCAAAGTAAATTTTGCCCTTTCTAAAATAATCATCACCTTCTCCTCATCTCCTCACAACATTATTCCTCTGACATTTCAATATACAGATACGATTCATCATTTTCGCCGAAGATATAAGGGCGCTACCTGCGATCACACCTTCTCCGAGCATGCATTAGCATCCTGGCAAAAGATATGTGGTAGAGGGCAGCCAACCTAACTACCACCATCCTAGTAGCCTTCTACGACACGCAGGACATACGATGTGGGCAATTTTTCTCCCACACGTATGGAAATAGGGATAGGATGTCTGTAGACTGTTCGTCTAGAAGAGGGTGTGATATAATATGTGTATATGATATGCTTGTCTGGAGGATGAGTGTGGAATGAACGCATAACAGAAAAGGCGAACCATTAGGCATGAATGTCATACATACCATAAGCAAATGGGTAAATATTACTATATATACTATATATAATATATATCTATATATATATATATTCTTATATTATATATATAATTTATTCTATATATATATATATATATATATATATATATAGATATATATATATATAACAACTCACATACGTTTATATATATATTATTATACACATATATATATAATCTATATAATATTATATATATATAATATATAAAATTATTATTATTATTAATATTATTATTATTTTATTATGATTAATTAATATTATTATTTATTATTATTATTATTATTATTGAGTTTTTAATATTATTCAAAATTCTTAATATTTATTCAATTAATCGTAAAATAATGGCGAATTTGCCAATGACGATGACGATTTAAAAACTATATGCCGATTTTTGATAGATGACGATTATAAATCGTCCCAGTCACTAATATATATATATTATATATATCTATAATAATATATATATATATACTATATATATATCTATACTATATATATATACTAATATATAGTATATACACACACACACTATATATATATATTATATATATATATATATATATATAGTTATAATATATATATATATATATTATATATATATAATCAGAATAGCACTTTTGACTGGTATCCGAATCAGCTTGGAAAATTTGGAATCGTCCATCTCTATTTTAGACAAACTTTTTTCTCTTTCACAGGGTCTTAATTGTATAAATCATATTTCCATTAAATAATAATTAAAACTTATATCAAATCTGAAATTGAAATCAAGATAGAAGAACTAACTCACAAAATTGCACTTATAACAGATTCTAGGTAAAATATAATTATAGGCCCTATATATAGAGTAACCTTATATAATATATACTGTATATATATGGTATATATATAATATATTATATATTTATATATATATATATATATTATATAATATAATATAGAATATATATATGTATATATATATATATATATATATATATATATATATATATATATATATATATATATATATAATATTTTATTATATAAAAGAGGCTTAATTTTCGACTTTTCAAATGTGTGAATTGTATATCCTCCTTGAAATAGAATTCGGCCTATAAGTGGTAGTGTTAACTGTAATATAGTAATATACTATATATATATATATATATATATATATATATAATATTATAATATATATATATATATATATATATATATATATATATATATATATATATAAATATATATTATATTATATATATCCTATTGGGCAAAGTTCTACCAAATTCCACTAGAGTTGGGGGGAATCAGAATCCAGGAGGGGCAAATTGAAGGCTGACACGCCCCAATACATTACGTTAGTAAGTGTGTGCAAGTCAAAGGAAGCTGAAAAATAGATGAAGAACGTGTGTTTCAGACCTTACCAGTGAAGTACATGAAAGATTGAGCATAGTGGTCAAGTCTGGGGTTAGAAAATTGGACATAAAAAGTGTGTGGAAAGATAAGTCGCACGACCTCTCCTTAAAAGAGGTGGTGCTCTACTAAATCGTTGAGAAGAGTATTGTCCATTTTAATAGCGATAGTAAAAGGAGATTGATGGAAAAGTTCAACAGCTTTAAAGAATTTGAGGTAGGGAGAGTAGGAGAGTTAAGGAGTCGACAAGCCCTTGACTTACGTTTATCAAGGAGAATCAGGTGTGTTGAACCATCTCGGATATAGTATTTGACTGTTGTCTAGAGCGGATGAATTGAAAATGGAGACAAAAGAGACATATAAAAGAAGCAAGAGATAAATAATGAAGAGAGTTGCAATCTAAGAGAACTTATTTGGAAAGGATCTAAAGATTCAAAACAAGAAAGTTCTTGCAATATAAAGACCTGAAATGGTTATAAAATATTTTAAATCTAATAACCTATATTTGGAAATTTCTATTTGGTTATGAGCTTAGAAAAAATATAATTAAAGCGAAACAATTATTATTGACAAATGTAAAGTGGAGCTACAAAACTTTAGACCACATTTATACATATATTTTAAACCTATTTTTAATAATCAAAAGCAAATTTTTAGTATTTTTATTATTGTTCAAGTAAACTGTGTAGTCTGGATGCCTCCAATTTTGCTTCTTTTTTATTGCACAACAAGTGGTCTGTTCAGTATATGGTTGCTAGTGAATAATGGATGCACCTTTTAGTAAAATTACTCGGAAACTCTGTATAAGTAATGGATATTGACAATCCTGACCCTTGCGAAAAGAAAAATTCAAATTGCGGATCAAACCTTCTTTAGGGGTGATGAAGACTCCACTTTAGGGGCGATGAAGACCCCACCACAAAAATAAAACCAGAGAAATCTTGTCAAAGAATTTAAGTCATGTAGTTAAAACCAAGATTCGGACATATATTTTTTGATGAGGAAGGGATACTATCTGAGCAATAATAATAATAATAATAATATTATTATTATTAATTAGTATTAATATTAATGTTATTGATAATAGTGTTAGTGATGGTAATTGTTAATAATTAGTGTTAGTGATGGTAATATTATTAATAATTAGTGTTAATATTAAGATTATTGAAAACAGTGTTAGTGATAACAATAATTCTTATGATGGTAGTGTTATATATTTTAGTATAGGCCTATATATGATTTGTGTATTACAGTATATATATATATATATATATAATATATATATATCATATATATAAATATAAATATTATCTATATATATATATATATTATATATATTATTATAATATATATAATTTATATTATATATATATATAATATATATATATACTATAATCTTATATATTATATTATATATATTATATTAAAGCACCCAGTAGCTCAGTGGATAGAGCACTTCCAAACAAAGCGAGGGTCCCAGGTTTTGCAACTTGTCAGGTGGGACAATGTGAGCTATTCTCTCTCATTGGGTTTGACTTCATCTTGTTTCAAGGACGTTAATTGAGTACACCTCCTTCTTGATTAGGGATCTGCCTGTGGGTGGTGGTGTTTATCTGTAAAAATTCTCCCCATGATTCATTGATGCTTTAATAGCCTTTGTAATAGCTTTTATGTTGAGATAGCAGTAAACTAAGGGATTTCTATTCTTTGTAAACTGAGCCAGGTTTTATATCTGCTGTTTGTAATTTGTTGGTGACTAAGTATGGGTGAAGTAGTAGTATTTCTAGTAGGTCAATCTGACTTCATTGAAATTCAGTCATTGAAAGAAGAGCCATATCAATTAGAGAGTCCTTTATTTCCAAAAGGTGCCGGATCATTTGATAGGTGTTGCTTCACTGAGTGGCTTAATAAATATTACACCTTTCCCTACAAGACATTTTAATATTGCATCAGCTTTAGGTGTTCTTGCAGCAATTACAATTTAATGTATTTTACTTATTAAATGAATGGCCTCATTCTTTCAAACTATTATGAATAGCAAGTTGTAATGTGTGTACAGCACATTGTACATGTTCAATTGTGGAAGATTGTGTGTTATGCCAGTTACATCTATAAGTTGATCTAATTGTATATTGCCTTCACTATTTTTTGTTTCTGAACTGAAAATCTCATAAATCATATGAGAAATACCCTCCTCAGTTTCAAAATCCTCATTATTGTCAACTTCAGATAGACTTTCATACGTTTCCATATTTTACACATCATGTTAGAGGCATTATCAGTAACAACTGCTAAGATTTGTTCTTTTGTAATTGAAAACTCATTTAGAACTTTTGCAACTAACTTTTGTATATAGTCATATAGCTATATTTTGTGCTTCTATATCTCACTGCTAAAGTGTTTATATTTGTTATATATTATTATCATATACATACGAAACATTTATAGCCAAATAGTTCTCTCTCTGTCTAGTGCAAGCATTTATTTTCAGGAAACGAATGCTTTCCTTTCAGCATATCTTTTAATGCAATTAATTGCTTCAGCTACCACCACATCTCTGATAATATTCCTCTCCATCGACACACCTAATTTATTAGCTAATTCTCTTAACTATCCTGAGAAATGCAGGTGTAGAAAATAAACTAAGGGATGCTCTGTTATTAACAATCAATTGCATATGTTTCTTAAATTTTTTTTGTAGTCTTCATTATAATCACTTTTTCATTAGGAAAGAAATTTAAAATGAGGGATTGCTGACTTGAAGTAGCTACTTAGTTTGTGCTATTCTGAGGAACATTTAGCTATTTCTTCTTCATTCCTTCTGCTTCAGGAATGCTGAAGGAGTGAAACTTTAACAAGATTGTACCCCCATATGCAAATTCTGCGCTGGACTCCATCTGCCTTTTTCATTTTCCTACACTATGGCCCATAACACCTTCTAGAAGGCTATCACATATCTTGCCTGAATTGTTCCACTTTAGAAGTAGCCCAATATTTTCCTACCTTGTAAAAAATATTTAAATAAATTTGTTTTAGACGTGCATTAAAAGAATTATGTTAAAACCCACCCATGGAGTTGGGTTTAAAACACATTGTTGCCGCTCCTTTGTGTGCCATGGTTGGTCCTGTGGGTCCTATTCACCCACTCAAAAAAAAAAAAAAAATGATTGAATTAAAATGTAAATTTATTTGAGTGAAGAAAAATAGAAGAATATGATATTACTTTTTTTAATCAATTTTTTAATTAAAAATGCAAAGTATAAAATGAAATTGGGTTGTAATAATAAAAATAAATGTAGTATTTAATAAAAGGGAAATCCTTCCTCTTCTTCTTCTTCTTCTTTATCTTCTATATAATTTATTCTAAATATTTCTAATTTTGAATGAACGTTAATAATAGATTTGAGCCACACTATTGATTAAAAACAAAATTCAAAGAATTTGAAAATTAAATTATTATTTCTTTTATCTATTGGAATTTCATAGATTTTTCCAATTTATTTATTGAGTTAAATAAAAAATAAATAGAAATAAACTTAATTAATTAAATTGCAAATGGCCGCTGCTCCTTATACATTCTCTTTTGATAACTTTTTATTGTTGCATAAACCCGAGTCATTCTCCAAAGATTTTTTTTACACCAAAGGTTTGCATTAAATATTTTTAAATTTTATTTAATAATAATAATAATAATAATAATAATAATAATAATAATAATAATAATAATAATAATAATAATAATAATAATAATAATAATAATAATAATTCAGTAACAGTATAGTTAAATTTTGAAATAGTTTGACCCTGGATGTAACATCAAGTAGTTCACTTGCAAATTATTTTGATGAAATAATTTTAAAATACATCAAAATGTTACAATCTACCGACTAGTGTTCAAAACATGTGAACCTAAAGGACACTGGGTTTTAATCATCAAAAATATCAATATTCAATTTAGTTGGTGCTTGATCACCCAAACTCATTTATTCGCTACTATTTATTGTTTATCTATTTACTTATTATCAGTTATCAAAGATTGTCTCACCCTGATTAGTTTTAAATATTGTATGATATTAGAAATTATTGTGTATGAACTCTTGTGTGTGTTTGTGTGAGTGGCTGATTGATTGACTGGTCAGAGTAGATGTAGGGCTGGGTGCAGGCGGGGAGTTCTCTATTGACTTCATCCATGTGCGTGGCCTGTGTGCTAATCATGAACCTGTGGAATATCACCTTTCTAACTCTCAACCTAACATTTTGTTACTGTCTGAAACCCAGCTGGCCAGGGATTCTTTTTCAAATAAACTTAATATCTCCAACTATAACTTTTTTTTATAATTTCCGACTGAATGGTGGTGTCTGTGCTTATTTAAACATAAACACTCCTGTAACATTTCTTGAGAATTCTGAATCTCCTAACTCCGATGTTCAATGGCTTAAAATCTTTCTTCTTACTGCTATCATTATCTTGTGTTTCTACTACTGCTCCCCTAATGGAACAGATTTTCACGTTCTTTTTGACTATCTTACTAGACTGTTACTTCTTCCCATCCAAATGCCGGAGGTCCTCTATTTAGGAGATTTCAACGTACTCCCCACTTAGTGGTTGGGCTCCTCTCATACTGATGCAGGTTGGGAGGAGGCCAAAACATTCAGTATTCTCAATGATCTGGAACAGTTAATTGGGGCAGTGGTTCCCAATCTTTTTTTTAGTGGCGCACCCCCAAGAATAAAATAGATTCCATGCACCCTTATCCATTTACAATATATATATATATATATATATATATATATATATATATATATATATATATATATATATATATATATATATATATATATATATATATATATATATATATATATATACTATATATATATATATATATATATATATATATATTTTTAATTTTATAAAAAATATGTAAAAAAAAATTGCTAAAAAATAAAATTTAAGGTTTTTCTTCACGCTCGCCCACTCCCTGTTATTTCGAGACACACCGGTTTGAAAACCACTGAATTAGGGAACCTACACATATTCCAGATCGACCTAACCAATTCTTGAGCATGCTTGACTTATGTTTCACCACTACTACTACTCATTATAAATACACCATTCTTCCTCCTATTGGTAACTCTGACCACAATCTTATAGCTCTTAATTATAATACTTTTTCTCCAGCAGCTCTACCATGCTTTAAATGTAATTTCTGGCACTTTAATCGGGCTAGTTTGGGGGCATTGTTTCATATTTTTGCTAACAACTCTTGTAGTGAATCCTGCTTTGACTCGGAGGATGCTTCAGTCACCTCTGAAAAGGCAGGGACTGTAATCATTGATGGGATGAGCAGGTTCATTCCATCTAAAACTAAATCTTTTTCTCCCCAAAATCCATGGTTCAATGAAGCTTGTTCTCGCACCATTCATTGCATATTGGGCAATGAAAAACTCTTGTTCTCCAATCACTCTTGCTAATTTTCATTCTGCTCGGAATCGTTGCAGGGATACTATTTGACAGGCTAAGCTCACTTTCGCTAAAAGAAAGTTCCAACCTGCTTGGTTCTTCTACTGATAAAAATTCCTTGCCTCATGCCAAAAACATCTCTAACAACGTTTGTAATTCTTCCTTTCCTCCCCTTATTCACTCTGACGGTTCTGTAGCTAACTCTCCTTCTGAAAAGACCAATTTCTTCTGCCTTCTTTTTTCATCTAATTCTACCCTGGATGATTCTGGCATCCCTCCTCCTACTCCTTCTGTCAGGTTTCCCATATCTTATCTGTGATTACACATGATCTTGTGCATGAGATCCTGAGATCTATGAACGCCAGGAAGGCCTGTGGCCCAGATGGCATTCCTCCCCATGTTTTGAGGGAGTGTGCTTCTGAGCTGGCTTCTGTCCTCATTCAGTGCTGAAAGCGCGCATATGTTCAACCATTCCCAAAAAAAGATTGCCACTGTGATTCTTCAAACTATTGCTCTATAGCTCTCACTTGTATCCTAAGTCTTTGAACTCTTCTTAATTCATTTCCTGGATCATTTGAAGTCTCATTTCTGTCTTTCAGATCATCAATATTCCTTTTGACACTGTAGGTCAACTGGTGACATACTTTCCTATCTAACTGATTTATTGTTTTCTACCCTTTGGGACTATGGGAAGTCTTGCTTGTTGGTGCTTGACATCCAAAGCTTTTACCCGTGTATGTAACGCCTCACTGCTCTCTAAGGTCCCTTCCTTTGGGTTTTCTCCTTCTCTTTGCTTACTCTTGTCTAGTTTTCTTTCTGATTGCTCCATATCAGCACTCGTTGATGGAGCGTCCTCTTCCTCCTTTCCTGTTGCTCCTCAAGGTTCTCTTCTATCTCCAACTTTATTCCTACTTTTCATCAACGATCACCTCGTCTGTTCTTCTTTGTTCACTCTTACACCAATGACTTGTACTTCTAACTCTGTCACTCTTATGCCGATGACTCAACTCTCCATTCTTCTACTCACTTCAAATCTGCTCCCTCTTTTGCATTTAGAGTTGCCTCTCATCTTCAGCTTTCCGATTCTTTTCTTGCTGATCTGGACGGGATTTCCTAGTGGGGTCACCACAACCTTGTAAAATTCAACTCTTTAAAAACTCAACTTCTTTACATCTCCCTCTCAAAAACACCTCCCAACTTTCCTATTTATTTTGATGGCTATAACATCTCACCTGTGAATAACATAAATATTCTTGGTCTCAACATAAACAACAAATTGTCTTGGAAACTTCATATTACAATGGTTGCTTAGGGGGCCTCATAGAAGCTGGGAGTTCTGTTCAGGTTGCAAGAATTTTTATCCTCCGAACATTTACTCATGTTATATATGGTCCTTATTTGCCCCTGTATGGAGTACTGTTATCCCCATTTGGTGGGACTCCGGCTCTACCCTTCTATTGGAAAGGGTTGAGTCTAAAGCTAAGAGACTAATAAACTGTCCCCTTCTTTCAAACTCCTTTGATCCTCAATCTCTGCGACGTGACTTTGGCGCACTATCACCTTTCTATAGGTACAACAACGGCAGATGCTCGGGGGAGTTGACCTCTCACATTCCACCACCCTTGTATCGCCCACGTAGCACAAGAGATGCCTTATTCGCATGAATTTTGCGTGAGTATTAAAAACCCCAGACTTGTTCATTGTGGTGCCCCTTTCTTTCCAGCAACTTCTGTTATGTGGAACTCCTTGCCTTCTGTTTTCCAATTTATTTAATCTTCCTCTCTTTAAAGCCTACGTCTCCGCTCGCCTGAGAGATTTGAATTAGGCTTGGGCTTGGGTGGATTTTTCTATAGCCCGTGAGTGGTGGTGAAAAAAAAAAAAAAGTTTAAAATTAGCCATTATCATTGATACCTTTTTATGTGTATCCATCTCTATTTGTATTAGTACTATGTGTATCCATCTTTATTTGTATTAGTACTATGTGTATCCATCTCTATTTGTATTAGTATTTGTAGTTCAATTGAGCCTCCCGCTCATAAATCGACTCTCTCTCCTTCCTGTTGGGTTAGTTTCATTTGGACAGTGTTGATTAATCTTTAAATGATGTTGCTTTCTGTCAATGGAACTTTTTAGTAATTTTGGTTTGATTTATTAAAATTCCCTTTAAGCTTACTGAAATCTTTTGATTTTATTTCAGATTTTTCCTAATCATGAAACAAACTTTGCTTTACCTTTACCTGAAAGTGTAAAAATTGAAGATTTAGATCAAAAGTCATCTATAAAGTCAGAATTGGGAGAATTAGATCTTGAATTGCTTGATGAAGAAGAAGCCAACATTGAAATCATAAAATCTGAAAATCCAACCATGAATGAGGAGAAGTCTCGTGCTCAACTTGTAAAGGTGTGTTAAATTATGTATTTTTCTTCTTTTTTTATTGAGAGTCAGAAGCAGATGATAAAAGTTCACTTGTTCTTTATTATTATTATTATTATTATTGTGTGTGTGTGTGTATTATTATTATTATTATTGTATTATTATTATTTTATTATTATTATTATTATCCCCCGTTAACGTACCCCACCTTGTTAAGGTGGGGAGCTCGAATACCTTTTCCGAATGGTATCTGCAAATGGTTGTACGTTTTTGTTTTTCGTTTTCCCCCTTTTGTGGTTCCCCTCCTTTCCATTTTTATGTTTTGTTTCTTCTTCTTATTATTATTTTATTATTATTATTCTTATTGTGTGTGTGTGTGTGTGTGTGTGTGTGTTATTATTATTATTATTATTATTATTATTATTATTCCCGTTCCCACCCATACCTTCCCTTCCTCCCGGTTTCTGTCCCTTCTTCTCCTCTGTTTTCTGTATGTACTACCCTACGTATCCCTGATCTCTCTCTGAGAGTCTTCCCATTCCCCTGCTTCCTGGTGGCTACCGGGCTGTTGTCTCTGTGTGTGTCATGGGCCCATCTTGCCCTCCTTCCTACGTGGGTGAGGGTACAGGTTAAAAACCGGTTTTTCTTGCCTTTCTCCGGGCCGCCTATTGTAGGGGTCCCGAACCTTGCCCTAACCTGTGAGGAGGCTGCCCTGCACTTAGGCGCATAATCTTGGGCTTCGCGTCTTATCCGTGTGGTGCACGGCTTTTATTTTCCATCTTTGGGACTGGACGCGGAGTTCGGGGAGCTTTCCCGAGGCCACACCCATGGCCCACCCTACGGGTGGGGTTTCTAGGGAGGTAGGTAGCTCTGGGCCTGTGGTGGGCGCAGTTGCTGCGGTTACGCTGCCGGGATTTATGTCTCTATTCATCATTTGTGTTGTTGAATTTGTGTTTATTATTGCGGTGCTGATGTTTTGCAGGAGTATTTTCATGGAAGAAAATCTAAAAAGTTTACCGTTTTTCCAGAAAGGCGGCAATCACCATCTGGCGGGTCTCCAACCCGTCCCCTCCCTGGCCGCCCAGGCCTGCGACCAGCAAGGGCTTTGACGCCCTTGTTGATGAAATGGTTGTGTTGCTACCACCACCCCCTGTCGCCCTCGATTCGGTCCCGTTTCGGGACTGCCCCCGTCTAGACCGAGGTGAGGCTGTTGTGGCTCTCAGAATACCCTGGTCTCTCCGTCTTTGTTGCCATTCCAGGAGCCCCCTGCGTCAGCGAGGTTCCATTCTAAACGCCAGTATAAACCAACGCCGACGATCGTTCGCCGACCCCCTCCAGGGGTACCGGGTCTATTCCTGCCCGCTTTATTTTTATTTAAATTCAACGTCATCTCGTCCACTGACTTCTGGGTGAGCCAGCTCATCCTTAGTGATGCTTTGGGAGCTGCTCTTCAAACTACGACCACGACCGCCCAATAGAGGAACGGTTCCCTCTTGGTTGATGCTGCCTCTCATTGCCCAAGAGCAACGTCATAGCTTCCTATCCCCATCACAGGGAAGATTCCGTCATTCTAAACCTGATGATGTCCGTAACACGTCGAAGGGTACATATATGCGCCGGAGTTCTGTTCCGATGCTTCAATTGACATCCTCACTCATTTACAGGCTCACCACGTGCCTATCACCGACGTTTATCGGTTCCCTCCACGTAAGGATGACCCCTCCCAGACGAACCCTCGTCTTTTACTTACCTTCTCTGTGCCTTTCCCTCCATCTAAGGTAAAACTTGGTTTTACCATGCACACAGTTCGGACTTATGTGCCTTTCCGAGAAGATGTTTCAAGTGCCATAAATTTGGTCACCCTCAAAAATATTGTCAGTCTCCCCAGACCATCGTCCGACATGTGGCAGTTCTCTCCACCCAGACTGTGACAGAGATCCTCCCATGTTGTCCCTAACTACGGGGTGCACCCGACTCCTCTGTCCTGCCCCTTTTTCGCGCGGAAGGGGAAATCCTGGGCAGTGCGCCATTCTAAATATATGACCGTCGTTGAGGGCCTGCGGGCCGGGGAGAAACTGGCTCATCTTCCTCTATCTTATGCTGCGGCGGCGTCCACTCCATCTGCGGTTACCTCTTCCGTTGCTCATCGCCCCGTGCGGTTGTGTCCAGGCTTGTTCCCTTTCACGTTTCGACTCGTTCGGCCTTCCGTGCCGGTTACCCGGATCACCTGTTTCGGTGGTTTCTGTGGCTCTGGGCAATTGTCCTCCCAACTCTCCGAAATGGTCCACCAGCCCCTCGTCGTTCTTCGCCGACACACGACCCTCTCTCATGGTCCCTCTCCTTGTAGAGGTCCATACCAAAGGGATATCTGATTTTGCGATAAGTTCCGCTTCTGAGGTCGATGGCATTCGTCCACGCACTCGTCGGAGCCTGTACCGTCTCCAGGCTTCTTCTGTTTTTCGCCGAAACACTGCCAAGTCCCATAACGGTTTGCGGGGGACCATTGAGGCGGATGATCTTCTCAGGACGAACATCCTTACTCGCTTGCTTATCGGGCCGCGGACTTCTTGAAGCAGAGGATCACGTGTATGGGGATATCTGTCCTGCTAAGCAGACCGTAGCGCTGACAACCCCGCGTGGCTGATCTCAGACCAGTGGTCGCCTCTGCCCCGTTCTGATAATTTACACTGCCACTCCGCCTAAGCCTTCCGCTAATATTCAACGATTCTGAACCTTTTCGGATGCCACGATGGACTCTTCCGACTCCTCTTCTTCCGTGGGGGTGTCACGTGCTAACACTGTTGTCCCACCTGAGGGGAGGTCCGAGGAGGTATCGATTGACACCTCGCCCGCTCGCAGTCTTCCTTCGGGTAGACGTGGCACCGCTTCGATGTGTGTTGAGGGTGGGTTGGCTGCTGGTGGATGCAGGAGGATGGAAGAGTCTTCCCTTCCTGCCTCTTCCCCTCCACCCCCTTTGACTTCGGTCCCGTCGACGGAGCCTTCTGGCTCTACTCGAGCGCGGACCGCTTCCGAGATTTTAACTGCTGACGCCATACTTGTCATCCGATGTGTCTCATCTCACTCCCGCCGACACCATTCCACCACTTGTCATCCTCTTCCATCTTCCCCAGCCTTTGTTAGGGCGCCTCCTGCAAGACGCGTCCCCTTCCCGGCTTGCTAAGAAGTCTGGCAGAGGTGCGTCTGGGGAGGGATGTTCGAAATGTGGAGTGTGACTTGGCGCCCCTCTTTGGCGAGCCCTCTCCTGATGTGGGAACCCCTCTCGTAAACAGGGGGTCCACACATATCCTTGCTGCGTGATCTTCCTCTCCCTCCGGGATTTGAGAGGTTCCTGTTGGTGGGTCGTCCGACGGCTCCCGGACCTTCCGCCTTTAATCTCTGAGACTGCCACATCCCAAAACCGTGACTATTGTCACGGATCGTCCTGACCATTGATTATTTCCGTTTATGGCACGTTTCATCCAATGGAACTGCCGCGGATACTTTCCTAATTACGAAGAGCTGAAGAGATTGCTTGTCGATCATCAGCCCTTGGCTGTTTGTTTACAGGAGTTGCAACTGTACCCTTTTGCAACCTTCAAGGTATAGGGAGCCCCTTATTTCCCTGAATCGTGGAACCAGCGACAGAGGTGGGCAGCGATCCTGCTTCACGGTCTGTCCCATTTACTCCCATTCCACTCTACTCCGCTGCATGCCATTGGCTCGTATCCATCTTGACGAGCCGCACGCTGTGCTCAGTGTACCTGGCTTAACTGTACATACCGGGATATAGTGGTGCTGCGCGTGCTTACGCCATCTTGGTCCTCGGTGAGCTTTGCTCCGCCATCCTTTGTGGGAGACTCTGTTACCATCCCCCAATGCCGATTGGTTGTTGGGTATTTTACAGGATTTTTCTTTGGGATGTCTCCAACACGGGCCTTCCCACCTTTGAACGTTTTGATACAGGCACTTCTTCCTGTCATTGGCAATCTCTGTTGTGGTGTCCATCTCGTCTTTAGATCGTTTTGGGTGGGAAGGGTCGTCTTTCCTCTGTGGTAGTGACCACTACCCTATCGTCATCCTTCAGCCCCAGTCCGCAGCTCCCACCTTATTCTGGCTGGCGCTATGACAGGGCAGACTGGTCCTCCTTTTACCAGGCCACATACTTTTCCATCTTTCCTGCAACTAACATGTTCCCGTCGCCGGCGGATGCCTTCACTTACTTTCAGGAAGTTATCCTTCAGGCGGCAACGGAGCATATACCCCGTTCATCTGGGACCCGGAAATCAACAACACCCTGCTGGAACCAGGAGTGTGCTCGGGCTAATCGTGAAAAGCGTAAGTTGTATAAGCTGTATAAACAGACTCCCACACTTCTTGATTCTGTTTAAGGCTTCGGCGGCCCGCTCCCGACGTATTAATCCGTACGCGGAAACGGTATTTTCGCACATACGCTTCCACCGTTAATTCTTCTACGCCCTGTTTCATCGATCCATAAAAGGTGCAGAAGAATTTCACGAAACACCATGCTGATCGCCTATTATCCTTCTTAAATGCAACCTTCTGATGTCATCTGCTCCCGGGAGTTTGGCGGGCCAAGTTGGGTTACCACTTCGCGTCCTGCTCAGCGGCTCCCGTTATCCTGAACCTTTTCGTTCTAGCTTACGGGTGGAGTTTCCTGATTTTCTGTTCCACTTGGAACAGACCTTCCATACAACCGGCTGTACCAGGGCCGAGTTCCTAGACGCCCTCAAACTTTGCGGGGATGGAGCGCCTGGCCCTGACAGCATCTCCTTTCAGATGCCGACATGCTCATCCATCTGCCACTGCTTCCTTCTCGGCTTATACAATAGAATTTGGGTGGGGGTCTTCCCTCCTGTCTGATCTACTACATATATTGTCCCCATTCCCAAACCTGGAAGGATCCGACTTCTTCAGATAACCATCGCCCTATTTCGTTGACCTGCACTACCTGTTAGCTCATGGAGAGATTGGTGGCTTCCGTCTTGTTCCCACGTTGGAGCATCTCCATGCATTTTCCGACTTCTAATTTGTGGACAATGTATCAGCTCGTTAGGATATCTCTTCAGTTGAGATCACGGCATTCGTGAGTCTTTGGCTCTTTCAAAGATGATACTGGACGTCTTCTTTGACCTAGAAAGACACATTAACAATAGTTCAAATGGATTGAGGTTTGAATTTCATCTTGGAACAGGAACAAATGTTTCTTCAGTTACATTGTTGAGCTATAGGATCGTTCTCGTTTCAGATCCAGATGTGATTTTACTGTCAGACGTTGTCTTTCTGGGCAGGATTGCGCAGGCAATCTGCGATGTGTTGCACTCATATTGGTTCAATGTTTGTCGTTGCTCCGAAAAGTGGTGCTATCAGTAATCATGTTGACGATCTTTATGCATCTCTGAACTATTTCCTTTATGTGGGCGTCTTCGGTTGCGCTCGATGGGGTTCACCTTTGATTATATGTGACTAGTTATAAATCAAACTACAGCCGTGCTTTTCCGGAAAAATCCTCGTCGTAGGGGTCGCCTACAATTGCCTCCATTGTTACGTCTCTATGGCTCCCCTATCCATGTGGAGCCGAGGGGGTGCGGTTCCTGGGTCTGTTGCTCGATGGGCGCCTCACGTACCTTCCTCATATTACTCTCCTCAAAGCTAATTATTGCCGCCGTTCCTTGGATCTCTTACGGCACCTCACCTCCAAGACTTGGGGTGCGGACAGAAAAACCATGCTCCATCTTTTACATCATGCTGGTGCGGGCTAAACTGGACTATGGTTGCCATTTATGGGCAGACCTTTCAGTCCTACCTCCTTCTTGACCCCATTCAGACTGAAAGTCTGAGAATTGCCACAGGTGCATTCCGTTCCTCTCCGAGGGAGAGCCTGGAGGTGGAGGCCGGGGTGATGCCCCTGTCCCTGCGGAGGGAGCAGCTCATGTGCTCGCTGTTCGTCCGTCTTCAGGTTACTACCTCGTCGGCCTTGACACCTATAATAGAGCGTGTCCGTCACAGCCCTTCTTATTGGCCATTTGCTGGGGTTGTTACTTCCATCTTCGCTTTCCTCGACCTTCCTCAGCGAGCGGTCATGCAATTTGATTTTACCTCTACCCGTTCACAGTGGGTCTCCCCGCCTCCTGCTCTCTGCAGTGGGATCCAGTCTTTGCATAAGTCGGAGGCACACCCGGTGCTGTTGAGGGATTCCTTTGTATCTCACGCGGGGGTCCATAGCGACTCTAAAGCGGTTTACACCGATGGTTCTTGGGGTGGGAGCTTCAGCTGTGTTTCCAGACATCACTATCCATACCCTTCCACCCTTTTGTCTGTTTCAGAACTATTAGCAATGTCCATGGCGGTGAACAGGATGGTACCTTCGCCGTGGGGGGTAATTATACCATCTTTTCTTGTTCTCGGAGCGCTCTCCAGTCGTTGCTTGACCGGTCAACCCGTAACCCAGTTGGTCTGTGCCATTCAACAGTCCCTCTGCTTGTTACCAGCGCAGCACTACAACATTGAGTTCTGTTGGGTTCCCTCCCATGTGGGTGTTCCTGGCAACGAACGGGCCGATGGGGAGGCCAAACGGGCGGCTGCACACAGGGTGTCGAGTGCCCGTTACCTTCCTCCTGCTGTGCGTCTGGGCCATTTCCCTGCTACGGATTTCTCCATCTCTTTGCGTCGGGGCTTCCTCTCTGGCTGGCAGTCATGTTGGGCGGAGGATGCTCGTGGCGCCAAACTTCGGAATGTCAAACCCGTCCTTGGCCGGTGGTCTTCATCTTATAGGAAGAGGTCGCGCCACTGGGTGGTGCGAACCGATTACGTCTTGGTCATACAAATCTCACCCACGGATTTCTTATGTCGCGGGGTTCCCCCGACCTGCCCATTTTTGCTCCCTCCAGTTGTCTCACTGTCGTTCATAACTTTATGGATTGCGTTTTGCCATCTCGACCCTTCGAAGCAAGTTCTTTCCTGACGTGCTAACTATACCTCTTCAGCATCGCCTTCAGCACATCTTATCGAATCATCTCATTTTCGTAGTGATCGTATTTTTGCCTTCCTTTTGGAACTGAACATCTTGTATAAGATCTAACCATCTCAGCCTTGTTCCTCTTTCGTTTCGTTAGGGATTTCCCCTGTCGTTAGTTAGCTAACACGGTCTAGCCGCATTCTAGTGTGCTGTGGTGATCCCTGTACATCCACTCAAAAAAAAAAAAAAAAAAAAAAAAAAAATTATTATTATTATTATTATTATTATTATTATTATTTTCTTCTTCCTTATCCTCCTTTTGTTTCTTCGGTTCCCAGTCAGTTGAATCCCAGCACACTCGCCAATATACATACTTTTTAACCAGCTGACTATCACCCATCCTTTCCATGGGACCAAACCATCTTTATACACTCGCGTTTATTCTCATTGAAGTGTTTCTTCACACCACACAACTCTCTAACACATACATTACCCATTTTATTAATTCTTATCATACCTAAAACGCCCCTAAGATTGTTCATCTGAACAGATTGTACCATAGATCTATACCATATAAATCTATATTCCATACTAAAGTTTCACTGTTATACATTAACTCGGGTAACAAAATACCCTCATGGAAAACCCAACTGCACTCAACACCTAGTCCCTTTGAATCCACCAAGGATTTAATTGCACTAACCACCTTCCTACCATTCACAACTTTTCTGCTACACTCTGCATCTCCGTTTCCTTTTCATCCAATATATATCCTAATGTTTAAATTCTGATACTTGTTTTAATTGGTCTTCATCCAACATGACATTCCTCCATCACTCACTATCATCACCTTACTCTTATTTACATTTACTTTCAAATCCCTCTACCAATCCTATCAAACACTCTTCAGGGTCGCCACACAAAACAAAATCATCCGCATACAATAAGCTGGGCACCGTCCACTCTCTTCCATTCTCCATCAGTCTAACACTTTCCCCTACCACCCATACCTCTAGTCCTTTCATCACCCCTTCCATATGCAAATTAAATACCCAGGAAGACATAACACATCCCTGCCTCACTCCGCTCTTAATATTAAATCAATCGCTTTCGACTCCATTTATTCTTACACACGCTTCACTATCGTCATACATACTTTTGATTTCATTCAGAATATACCACCAAAACCTGCCATATAGCTTCCCTATTAATCCTATCATACGCCTGTTGCAAATCCATAAAACCTAAATACAATTTATTCTTTTTCTCTTTCATTTTCTCAATCATTTGTTTCATTGTAAAGATTTGATCCACACATCCTCTACCACTTCTAAACGCACCTTGTTCTTCACCAATCAGTCCTTCAGTCACTCGACGCATTCTTTCCCTAAAAACATAATATCTCACTCACTCAAACAAGCAACAAAGAAATTTTATAACCTCCTTACCACTCCCCCCATTAACACTTTTTCTTATTTACCCATACCTCCTCCTCCTCATACCCTACATAAACGCTTTGTTACACAACTTCCAAATCCAATCAATCACCATCTCGCCAACGTTCTTGATCATTTCACCAGTAATTTCATCTATGCCTGCAGATTTACCATTCTTCAACTTTCTCACTCTACCCATTACCTCCTCCTTATTAATGACCTCATCCCCAAAATACCTATTCCTTCTTGCACCATCAAAGCCACACACACATTCACTATCGCCTCTTCATTACTGCCAATGTTATGCAGATTTTCGAAATGTTCCCTTCACACTCCCCTTACATCCATTTCATCAGCTACGAAAGCACCATCCCTTTTCATTATTCTAAGCAGATTCCCCATATTCTCATTCTTAACCTTTCGCGGTTCCTTCCGGAAGGGCTTCCTTTTCTCTGGTAAGTCCCCATTCATCCTCCTTCCAACCTGTTCATTTACCTCTTTTTTTTTTCCTCCTACGTATTCATCTTTTGTTGTTCCTTTTTTCCTCCCTATATAATTTCAAACATCTTTCTTTTGAAACCTCATCACTGCTTTTAGTACATTCAACCACGCTTCTTTTTAACATTTGACCGGTTGCATGACCTCTTCATTCTACCACTCACTGTTAACATTCTTACTTCCGACTTAAGCCCATCTACATACTTCTTTTGCACTACTTACAACCGCTTCCTTCATTTGCTTCCAGATTTGTTCAGATTCAACTTGTTCATATTCAACTGATTTGCAAGCGCTCTTAAATATTTATCCTTATTACCTTGTTCACTTAACATCTCACTCTTAATTCTATCCACTTCCTTACTTATCTCCTTCCTCTCCATCCAAGCCACCACTAATTTAATTTTACATAAAACATTATGATCTGATAATCCCATTCCTAAACCCTTCACTGATTTAACATCCAACACATATCTCAACATCTCTTTCTTCACCAACACAAAATCAATCATACTTTTCACTTCGATACCATCTCTACCTACACCAAGTCTAGTATACTTATGGATACTCTTGTGTTTAAAGAAAGTATTACTTACACACATACCTCTTTCCTCACAGAAATCAATCACCTTCCTGCCATTCTCAATTTTTTCCCGACACCCCAAAACCACCCGTTATACTATCCCTTTTTTGATCACCTATCCAACCATTTTGGTCACCCAACACAATCGATCCAAAACATTATTCAGATTATTCCAGAAAATCGCACTCTCTTTAATATTACCCACAGATGGACCATATGTCGCAACCACACATACCTTGACCTTTTCAAGCTTAAATTTAACCATTAGAATTCTAGTACTCACACACAAAATCTACATAGATCGGTGCCACAAGTTATCAAAATTGCAACTCCTCTACTCCTCTCATTCCTTTCCACATCAGCACAAGCCACACCACTCATTTTCACAGTTTTCTTTCATCTTTGTATCAGTCACAGCGAACAAATCAAATTTGCCCTTTCTAAATACATCCATCACCTCTCTACTCCACATTATTCCTCTGACATTCCATGTACCCATATGATTCATATATATATACAGTATATATATATATATATATATATATATATATATATATATATATATATATATATAATAATAAATATATATATATATATATATATATATATGTATATATAATATATATATATATATATATATATATATATATATATATATATATATATATAATATATAATAACTATATATATATATATTTGCTGTATAATACTGCTATATATATATATATATATATATATATATATGCTGCTATATATGCTAATATATATATATATATATATATATATATATATATATATATATATATATATATATATATAAAACTACGATAGCTTTATCCCCTATGCATGGGGTAACACGGGGGACCACAAGGAAATTGAACTTTAAGGCCGACTATCCCAAACCAGCGCCACCAACTGTGTGTTTATGATCGAGGTTTTTAATTCTTGCTCCACCTGGAAGAATACACTTGGGTAGGGAGAGTTTATATATATATATATATATTTATATATATATATATATATATATATATATATATATATATATATATATATATATATATATATATATATATATATATTTTTTTATATATACTATATATATATATATATATATATATATATATATGTATAATATATATATATATATATATATATATATATATATATATATATATATATATATATATATATATATATATATATATATATATATATATATATATATATATATTATACCACTAGTTGATAGTTGACGCTTGTTCTGTGTAGACTTGATATTGAGATGGTGCTTCAGTGTTTAATTTTTGCCAATTCAGTTTTTGATGTTTTGAGTTTCTCTTAAAGAAATCAAGCTAATTTTAATTAAATGTGCTTTGGTTTGTTGTGTTGCTCATTGCTTTTTTTGGTTTATTTATTTATTAGTTAAGTGTTTTTAGTATTGATAGTTTAATGTCTGCAAGTGTCGAAGTTGCTCAATGTGTCTCTCGCCGATTTAGGATTTAACATAAGTTTTAGATTATCGTATTTATTTATTTATTTATTTATTTATTTTTCCTTTAAATTTTTGTTTCATAGTTTAACATTTGTTATTGGATATTTTTTTTTTTTTTTTTTGTTCTTTGTTAAATGATATTTTATATAATAAAGCATTTTAAGGTTTTAATGTGTATTAGTTTTAAGGTTTTAATGTGTATGTTTATTATATTGTATGACTTTCGATTGTATTGTGTACAAGAGTTTGTGTTTGTTTGTGCGACTGGCTGATTAAATGACTGGTTCAGTGGATGTAGGGGTGGAGGCGCAGGCAGGGGTTTTTCAGTTGACTTCTGCCAACGTGCGTGAGCCTTCGTGCTTAACCATGAATCTATTGGACATCACTCAACTCTCAACCTAACATTTTATTACTGTCTGAGACCCGGCTGGCCAGGGATTCATTTTCAAATAAACTTAATTAATATCTCTAACTATAACTTTTTCTATAATTTCCGACTAAATGGTGGTGTCTGTGCCTATATTAACATAAACACTCCTGTAACACGTCTCGAGAATCTTGAATCTCCTAACTTCGATGTTCTGTGGCTAAAAATCTTTCTCCCTTCTACTATCATTATCTTCTGTTTCTTCTACTGCTCCCCTAATGGAACAAATTTTCAAAACCTTCTCATGAGGCTGTTACTTCTTCTCATTCAAATGCCGAGGTCCTCTATTTAGAGGATTTCAGCATATAAGTCACTGAGTGGACGGGCTCCTCTCACTGATACGGGTGGGAAGGAGGCCAAAAACATTCAGCATTCTCAACGATCTGGAACAGTTAGTTAAGGAACCTACACATATTCCAGATCGTCCCTATATTCTTGAACACGCTAAACGTATGTTTTCACCACTACTCCTCGATATAAATACACCATTTCTCCTCCTATTGGTAATTCTGACCACAATCTTGTAGCTCTTAATTATAATATTTTCTCTCCAGCAGCTCCACCATGCCCAAGCTTATTTTCTAGCACTTTAATCGGGCTAGTTGAGGCGTTGCGTCGTTTTATTCCTAACTACTCTTGGAATGAATCCTGCTTTGACTCTGGGAGGATGCTTCGGTCGCCGCTGAAAAGGTGGGGGGCGTAATCACTGATAGGGATGAGCAGGTTCATTCTCTTCAACTAAATCTTCATCTTCCCCCAAAATCCATGGTTCGATGAAGCTTGTTTTCGCGCCATTCAGGAGAGAGACATTGCAGTGTCGAGGCATAAAACTCTCGTTTTCCTATCACTCTTACTAATTTTCATTCTGCTCAGAATGTTGCGGGGATATTATTCGTCAGGCTAGCGCACTTTTACTAAAAAAAAGTGTGACAACCTGCTTTGGTTCTCCTACTGATAAAAATTTCTATCCTTGCCAAAAACATCTCCTAACAACTTTTGGCAAAAATCTGCCTTTCCCCCTCTTATCCTTTCTGATAGTTCTGTTGCTTTAACTCTCCTTCCGATAAGGCCAATCTCTTCGGCTTTTTTTTAATCTAATTATACCCTGGACGATTCTGGCATCCCTCCTCCTCTCAGGTTTCCCCTCTCAGGTTTCCATGTCTTTACCTGTAAATTGCACATGATCGTGTGCATGGGATCCTGAGTTCTATGAACGTCAGGAAGGCTGATGTACCGGATGGCATTCCTCCCCATGTTTTGAGGGGTGGCTCTGAGCTGGCGCCTGTCTCGTTCAACTCTACTCTCTATGTCTTAATACTAATACTTTTCCTCAATGCTGGAAGCGCATATGTCCAACCGATCCCGAAAAAAGGTAGCCGCTCTGATCCTTCTAACTATCGATCTATAGCTGTCACTTGTATTCTATCTAGAATCTTTGAAACTCTTCTTAACTCTCATTTCTTGGATCATCTGGAGTCTCATTCCTTTCTTTCAGATCACCAGTATGGCTTTCGTCGTTCAGGTCAACTGGTGACATACTATCTAACTGATTTATGTGTCTTCTGCCCTTAGGGATCATGGGGAGTCTTACGTGGTGGCGCTTGACATATCAAAGACTTTTGACCGGGTTTGGCGCACGTGCTCTCCAGGCTCCTTCCCTTTGGGTTTCCTCCTTCTCTTTGCTACTCTTGTCTAGTTTTCTCTCTGATCGCTCCATAGCATTAAGTTGATGGGGCGTCCTCTTCCTCCTTTCTTGTTAACTGTGGTGTTTCGCAAGGTTCTGTTCTATCTCCAACATTCCTACTTTTCATCAACGATCTCCCTCAGCTGTACTTCCAACTCTGTTCACTCTTATGCCGATGACTCCAACTCCTCATTCTTCAACTCATTTCCAATCTGCTCCCTCTTTTTCTTCTAGAGTTGCCTCTCGTCTCCAGCTTTCAGATTCTATTCTTGGGGATCTGGATGGGGTTTCCCGGTGGGGTCACCACAACCTTGTAAATTCAACTCTTTAAAAAAACTTCTCCACATCTCCCTCTCAAAAACACCTCCGATCTTTCCTATTTCCTTCGACGGCTCTAACGTCTCTCCCTTCTGTGAATAACATAAACATTCTTGGTCTTAACATAAACAACAAATTATCTTGGAAAGCTCATATTTCTATGGTTACTAAGTGTCCTCTAAGGAGTGGGGGGTTCCATTCAGGATACACGATCTTTTTTCCTCGACACTATCGACAACAGTTACTTCAGGGTCTTATTCCCCCTTGTATGGGGTACTGTTCTCACATTCCGGTTCCGCCCTTCTTGTGGATAGGGTTGAGTCTAAAGCTAAGGGTAATATACTGTCCCCTACTTTCCAAACTCTCTTGACCCTCCCATCTCTGCGACGTAACGTTGGCGCTCTATCCCTTTTCTATAGGTACTACGGCAGCAGATGCTCGGGGGAGTTGACCTCTCGCATTCCTCCACCCTTGCGTCGCCCTCGTATCACAAGGGGTGCCTTGCTCTCGCACGAATTCTGCGTGAGTATTGCGAACCCCAGACTTGTTCGTTGTGGTGCATCTTTCTTTCCAGCTACTTCTGCTCTGTGGAACTCCTTGCCTTCTTCTGTTTTTCAACTATATTTAATCTTCCTCTCTTTAAAGCCCACGTCTGCGCTCACCTGAGAACATTTGCGTTAGACTGGGGATTGGGTGTTTTTATTTTATTTTCCGCCCCCTTCTTGAGAAAGGCCCAGCCCGTGAGTGGTGGTGATCTATAAATATATATATATATATATATATATATATATATATAATATATATATATATATATATATATATATATATATTTTAATATATATATATATATATATGTATATAGATATACTAACGTTAATACCTATCAACTAAACGCTATATATATATATATATATATATATATATATATATAACATATATATATATATATATTGTGTTTGTTTGTATGTATTATGTTTTAAAATTTTATGAAATTGAATGAAAATTAGATGAATAAATAATGATAAAATTTGTTAAACTTTAAATATTTTAAAAGTTTTTAAAATGATTTTAAAAATTTATATTTTTATTATTATTGATTTGAACAGAATCTCGTCATGAATGATGGTTCCGAAGTGAAAGGGACTTTGAGGATCGAACCCCAATCATCAGTGGCCCCTAAGAAGGATTAACAAAGATAATGGTGAAAAAATCTGTTGCAAATATTGTCATTTAAATTTTGAAAGTAATGATGAGTTGGAAAGTCATTTGAT
>JABUQX010095112.1:0-20000 GCA_015478945.1 Trachelipus rathkii
TATATTAATATGATAGTATTATTTTAAAATATGATATCGCAATATTATACGTACTATGTCTTACTATCCAATATATTATTAAATTTTACAAAAAATCGAATAATTCATTGATTATAATCATTAAATATTTAATATACATATATTTCATATATCATATTCTATTATGTAATATGTATGATATAGTATTATATATCGTATAGTTATTATATATTTTATAATATATACTATATTATTATTATTATATATTATATATATATATACTACTATATTATAAATAAAGGATATTATATATATAATTATAATATATAATTTATATTCTTTACCATAACATGTAACTCATAATCATCAGTTCTTTATGTCACATATATTGGGTGTATACAGTATATATAATAAAATATATTATATATATTAATTATATTATAGTATTAATAATATAATATATAATATATAACTAATATATGAAAAAATTTATATATATATATCATAAATATATTTATGATATAATAATATTATGAGTACATATATATTTATATCTTAGATATAATCTTATAGCTTTCCTCTCCTCTTTCCAACGCTCTGAACCCATATTGAACCCCTTAAGCTCATTCTTTCTTATATATTACTCGTACACTAGTTTTGTTTAGAATTACAACATTTCCATAGGAAGTCGTTTTCCAATTGAAAGGCTCAGTACATATTCGAATAATAGGGGGGTAGAATTGCCATATCTACCTATATCTTACTTCATAATATCTTAGAGGCGTATAATTCATTACATTATTACATATTAGTAGGTCTCATATATATATATATAGAGTAATTGTAAATGACTTCCCCATACCCCACCAAGTATGAATGAAGATAAATGGGTCCTAATTCTTAAAGAACTTCAAAATAAGATAATATGGAGAAGAGATAGTAGTTACTATATTAAGATGGAGAAGAAGAGAATTCTAATCAGTGCTTCTGTTTGAAATTAGAGAGAGAACTTTTTTAATTTTTATACTCATTTATTTAATTTAGTAAAAAATGTATGTATTTATTATTATTTATAATCTATTTATTATAATTATATTATTAAGTATTATTATTTTATTATTGACGCACCTTAAGACTGAATATATATATTTAGATATTATATTCAGATATTAATATACTTAGATATATTAGATATACTGATACCTAAAGATATCTTTATATTATATATATACTTAATATAATAATATATGGATTCATATATTGGATATACTAGAGATATGTTAGTATCAGTATATATATCTTTATTGATATTATATATTAATGTTTATATGGTATATTATGTTATCGTGAAAACATATAAGGACATTTATCTGAATAGATTTAATAATTTATTTATTATGTAGTTAGACTCTAATATTAATATGTCTTGACAAGTTTATATTAGCTTTATAAACATCTACTGGAATATTAAGTTGTATAGAAATTACCATTCTGTATTCAATATTTCTTGTTTAGGGTACAATCTTGCAATGAAGAAACATGGCTACCAAATACCAAAATGTAGCTACTAAGATATTGTATGAAGGAAATAAATTATACTTGTATAGAATAAATCGTAGCTATAAGATATTGTAAGGAATAAACTGTATCATTACAACTATAAATATATCTGTAACGAATAAACTACGTAATCATGTGAATTTAATATGCTAGTGAATTTGACAAGTGAATATGCTAGTGAAAGACCATAATGTTTTTTATTTATTCTGCGATTATCATTATAATTATTATTTTGTTGTAATTGTGATTTAAATTTGACGACAGTTACTGCTTTTATTCATATGATTGGTATTAATCCTACTTATGATGAAAATTATAGCTATTTTCATATTAAACTATATTATATATATAATATAGTATAATATATATTAATATGATATATAATATTATATATAGTTATAGTTATAATATAATATATATTATATATATACTAGATATATATTATAATATATATTAATATATATATAATATATATATATAATATTAATATATATATATATATATATATAAAGGCTGCGCGAGTTCAGTGAGTTAGTAGTCGTGGAGAGTACGTGCAAATTTTCCGGAGTCTGACGTTACGGAGTCTGGAAGTCGAAATTACTGTGGAAGTTATGAAAGTCGAGAGTCGAGAGTCGCAGTATCGTAAAAATTTCGATAATAAGTGTAAGAAGGTAGTTCGAGGTACGCCGGTAAGTCTGGTAGATCAACGTTCGAAATATTATATTAGAGAACTATTATTATATTATTTATTATATTATTACATTAATTTAATTATATATTTATTATAATATTATTATTTATATTCATTATTAATTATTTATTTATTATTATTCATTATTATATTAATTTAGATATTTATTAGCTTGAAATCTTATTTAACTTCTGTTAATATTTAAAATGGCTTTCTATATAATAAATAAAAATTAAGATTATTAGATTATAATGGTATTAATCATACATTTGGTTCGAGAAATACTATGGAGTAAATTATTATTTTATGTTTGATTAAAACTTTAGCTAACTGTTAATGTTGCACTATTCATTTACGTTTTTACTATCTAGATTGTAGGAATATGGTGAAGCTTTGACTATCCAATGGATGCGGATTGTTAGATATAAAACACTACTAATCACTCAGCCGAATGCTGAGATAGTAAAATTACTATACTCACGTAGGATTAAGGATTGAAGATTTTTAGAGTATCATAAGCAACAAGTTATTGATATTCTATATATGATATTATATAATATATATGAATTATATTTAATAATATACTTATATTAATATAATAGATATATATATATAAGTATATTAAACTATATATATTATATATAATATATTATATATATAATATATAAGACTTATAAAATTATATGAATATAATATTTAGTTTATTTATTAGAAATAAATAATATATTATATATAAATACAAGTTAATATATTAAAAAGAAGGTTCTGAGAAGTTTCTTCCGATAGATGTCAAGGACAAGTGAAGATTTCTTACTCATGGTTGATAGGGCATACAGAGCTATATTAGTATACTAGTGAGTTACTCACTTCTTTATTGGCTGTATTTAATATCTTATATATGGAACTAGGTACAATTAAGAATTCATTATTGACGTACGCTTAAGAAGAAGATCATTACTTGAATAACTCATATCTGTAGGTGAACGAGATTTAGCTTGTAAGAGCTAATAAAAGATAAGATGTACTTAAGTTCTATATATATATATCACTGAAAGTTTATCTTAGCATTATATGAATAGTATATTATAACAGTATAAGGACTGAGTGGTCAATTGGAAATAAATTTGAGCTAAACAGATAATGTTTTCTAGTTATCTAATAAAATGACTCTATGTTACATAGGTTCGGGACTCACAAATAATATAGAAAACTTGAATCAAACTGAAGATATAAGTCGAAAAGCCCTTCTGGGAGTCTGTTTATATATGTATATTATATAATTATACTCTTAAAATATACTAATATAATTAAATATATAGTAATATATCTATATATATACTATATATTATATATATATCTATTATATATATAATATATATACATATATTATATTAATGATATATATAATATGTATAATATATATATATTATAATATATATATATGAATTATTATACATATATAATATATTATATATATTATAATATAATACCTATATATATTAATATATTAATAATATAATCGTAATATTATTAATTATATATAATACTATATATATACTATGATAATGCATTAAATATTTAATGTATTATATATTAATTTTAAATTAAAATATTATATATATATATCTGTTAATAATATTAGAAAGGCTATATGATATATTAAAAAAATAGTATGTACAATGTTTAATTGTATATAGCAATAGAAGATAAATATATAACTATATATATATATATAATATATTATATAATATATATATATATTATATCACTATATATCATACCTGATTAGTTATCATCACATAATTGAGACGATAGATATGGCTACCCAAACACTTCCTTTAGTCATATCTCCATACACGATCCTACTCTTCCTAACCTTCTCAACCCAATATATTTACTCGATAATATAAAGTGTCATAATGTATGATAATATGAACTAAATTTATAATTCTCAATATATAAGTTTAAAAAACTAAGCTTCTTAGCCCTCTTATTAAAATAGAAGGAAGTAGTTTGCTCCTCTTTTCTTCGTTAAAGAGATCTGCATCGCTGAAAAGTAGATACTCCCCAGCCACTAACCTTTATTTATGTAAGGACTATGACCCATAAGATTATCTCTGCCCGTGAAACTCTTGCAGGATTATGAATAACTTTTTACAATTATCACTCATAAACTCACTCAAATGAGACATCTTTATATTGATATCCAAGAATTTATACCGCTATTTTGATTAATCTCCCGATCTAATGACAGAGTGTCCTATATGACACGATCATGTAAATCATAAACTCAGAGTCATACTCGATGCTAGTAAAGCCAAATAGAACGTTCATTATATATATAATAGGACTATCTGACATAATGGTTCGCTAATTAACTATGTACAAACTACTCGATTTATACATCACGAAGTCACTGAGACTCTTGCGTTATCATAGAGAGAAAGTTATTAGAGGACATTTAAGTACTACATAATTCACTCATATAAATAAATACTAATCCGCTATACGCCAAAAAAAATTTCATGTTGTAGATCGGATTGGGGTAGAGGAAAATTTATGCTGTAATATATATACGATCGGAATATTACTGCTACATATCACCTCTAGATTCATTACGGTATTTTGTTACAAGCAGTAGAGGCTCGTTTGGAGATTCAAGAAGCATTGTGGTAAGAGTAGCTAACACTAGCTAGATACAGAAATTAATAATTTAAAGGAAATAAATAAAATATGTTTTTAATTTGTTATATATGCATTAAAGTATAAGCTGGGTCAGTATGTCGAAATTTTGAGTAATTTGCCGAGTACTGGAGTCGGGTCAGAAAATTATTTTAGTGAGGAATATAGGAGTCGAGGAGTCAGAGTATCGAAAATTTTGAGTTTAAAAGATGGGAGTACTGAAGATCCGGAAGTACTGCAATCCAAATTTGGAATATTTATAGAGAGTTACTGAATTCAGTGAAGTCGGAGTCACTTAAAATTTACTGATTACTCGAGCAGCCTGATCTTAATATATATGTATAATTGTATATATATATTTAATTAATGGGTATTATACCATATACAGTGTGGGGAGATTTTATATGGAAATATTAAAACTCTAATGGTATTATTAATATATATATTAATTACATATATATATTATTAATAGTATGTTATATATATAGTATAATATATAATATATAATAATATTATAATAATAATTATATATAATATATATATATATATATATTATATCATATATATATATACTATATATATATAAATAATAATATAAATATATATATACTATTAATAATATATATATTAAATTAATATATAGTATATATAATATATATTATATATATATTACATATTATGCATTGAGGGACTAATTTTATATTAATATTATATGTATTATTATCTCATTTTTATTATATATCAAAACATATTGGTTCAGAAGAACTATAATATTCATAGAAATCAGAATATATAAATACTAGATATTAGTGTGTAATTTCAAATATGAATAAATATAATAACTATAATAATTAAATATCTATTATACAGCTTCTTATTCTTATTAATTATTAATTGTAGTTCCATGATTTAAATTTTATATCAATGTTTCCCCATATATATTTATAAAAAATTCTTATATTATTAATTAAAATAGTATATGTTATTTATGAAAAAATCGTTGAGAGAATTTAGTGTTTCACTTACCGGCGCTCAACCTATACCATCACTACAGCACACATGCATACACTGACTTATTACTATAATGAATTATATTACCAACACACACAATATATATATATATAATATATTCTATATATAATTAAATTATAAGTATATATATATACAATATATAATTATATATACATATTATATATAATATATATCATATATATAATATATATATAATAATTATATATATCTAGATAAATTAAGATATAGGTGAGAGAGTTTGTAAGTAACATGTCGCTATGTTAGACTATGCTCATAGTGGTTTATTATTCACATATCATATAAGTGTACAGTATATATAATTAAATATTATAATATAGTAGGTACAATTCATTGCAGTCTCCTGGTATCTCATACATTATTATACAAATATCACGTTGGTGAATCGAGATATACTTTACATATATATATAAAATAAATACAAATAATACTGATGTAACTATATTATATATAATATATAGCGTAGTATATATAATATAAAATATGCACCTATGGTACATTTTCACCTACTACCGCCTCAATGGAAGTAAAATGCATTGGTATATTGGTCAGCAATCTCCGAGAAGATTTCAGTGATTGCAGGTGTAGTAGGAAAAACTAATGGCTCAAAGCTACACAGAGTCGAAAATAGACTACGCTAAAGCTATTTTAATATAAATACAAGTTGAGAGCGAATTTGATCTGGCAGTTGAGTGAGCGCCAATCAAATTCACAAATAGTGAGAGAAAGGTAAAGCGCCTTCTAGTAATAAATTAATAGTCACAAAAGATATTATAAAATATATTGGACCTAGTTGGCAGAGGAAAGATCGAGATCGCACTTTGTAGTAATGAGCTTTCTTATTGGCCGAGCGAGATGGACATATCAATTGCCAAATGTTGAATTTATTTTAAACATACACATAAAATGACGCAAGAAAGACAAGTCACCGAGTAACGCAACGAACATGGATATTAGTGTTAAATATCAATCTCATTCCAATAATGAATAAACACTGATTAGATATATCTCTCATTCAAACAAAACTGATTAATGATTTCTCATTAATGCATAGATTAGCTAGAGGTGATCTCTAATCACAATATAATCCAGCTCTGGTGCCCCTAAAGTGACTAATTCTGCAAAAGAAACCCCTGATTTGGAGTCAATAATGTGAAAAATTGCGGGGAGACTTTCGTTCACACATGTCCTCGTTTCACAGAGAACAGCACACACACTTCTAGTGAAAAGAAAGTGAGATATAAAAAAAAAAAAATACATGGTTCCTCCAAAGTGAGTAGTCTAGAGATAACACAGGTTATTCAGTGTGTGGTTAGTGCCAACTTTCACTACTAAGATAGAATAACCTAAATTGCCGTGAATAAACTAAGCATTACATAATACAGATAATGAGAGTGAGATTCAATACATATTAATACAAGTGCGTGTTATAGACAATTACTAATATAAATATACGAGTAAGTCAATAACAATATAGAGAAATAACAAATCGAGTTTTTTGTCTGTTCTTCCGTACAGATGAAAATACTTTGTCTAGTAAACGCAGGACATATCACATCCTATCTTATTTATGCTGGTAGATATACAATACGTAGAGTCTAAGTTATCATGCTGAATCTGCTCGAGTGCTGCCTAGATGCGCATGACTTCAATTGACACATCGCACAGCAACATATCAATATAATATATAATTAATTTTATATTGCTATGTAAAAATATGGTCATATCTAAACGAAACGATTAAACTATACAAGAGATCATCAAAGCTAAACAACTCAGTAGTAGAGTATTATAGGAAATAAGGAGACAGGGCAATCGCCCTCTCCCTAACAAACTAAGCCTCATTACCAAGGTATTGCGAGTAAATGGCCATCTGTATTATTCTTCATCCAGTAAGCGAATGACTGTTCAAGGTGCAACGCGCGCTAGTGAGAAATAAATTCGTCGATCAACTGAAGCAATCTAAAGAACCGATAATCGTCCTAAGTATAAGACCCAGTAAAACGGAAATACTCTTGGTCAGTTAAAAGCTTGGTAATGAGGCGAGTCTAATACTGCTGGAGACCAATAACTAAACCTACTATATAATATATATGAGTACTATATTGATGTGATATTGGTATCAGATATTAGCCTATTATAATATATAAATATATATATAAACAACTAGACTGAGATCTTTCAAATAGAATCACATTCGATGATTGCACATTCATGAATCGTATGTGCTTATATATTAGCATCATATAAAATTTGAGCCAACACGATTTGGTATAAAGATCAAATTTCATATGCAAGTAAACAAACTGCTATTACAGGATTAAGCTAACTTTAGTCAAAGATATTATAGAAGAAAACCTACCTTGCCTCAGCCTTAACGAATTAGAAAGCTCGTGACGCCATAAATAACCAACAATAGAACAGCGAAAAAGTGCGAATTTGAACATTCTTTCGGATCGCCCTAGGTACATATCAGAAGATGAAGATAATAAATCGAAAAATAGATCTATAACAACAAGAGTAATTGATTGTAATAATATACCTAGTAATCTATGAATAGAGCCCTATTTAGAGACCTTTTATAAGTTTCCTCTTAAAAATAAAGTACTATTCCTCGTTAAACATAATACTCTATGAATTTTGCTTTTTTTTTCTCACTAAAGAATACCCAAGGGTATACCGCCCCGAATGGCAGGAGTCGGGTCTCTCGCCTTCCGGGAAACTACGGGTACGACTAATTTCCCCCTCCGGGGAGGGGTTCCGGAACCCGCTCTTTGGTATTTGGGTGTTGCCGGGGTTCCTCCGCCCTCTGCCCAGGGTATGGAAAACGTCCCCCGTGTGTTCCCCGTCGTCGGCTCCAGCCCCCTAGTGTGCCGTATTAAGCATTTTTCCTATGTGAAATTTTACCAGATTCCAAAAATGTATTCTTTTCGCTGTAGCTATTGTAGTTTTGAGATAGTATAACGGATATATTTTTTTTTTTTTTTTTTTTTTTTTTTTTTTTTTTTTTTTTTTTTTAACATTTTCGCACTAAAATCTGGACCAGCAACAGCAATGTATTCCGTTTACTGTAGCATTAATAGTTTTAAGATACATATGACGATTATACTAAAACGCTGGCCATTATAATATATAGATATATATGATATATTAGTATAATATATATATATGTATATATATATATATATATATTAATATATATATATATATATTATATATATATTATAAATTATATAAAGCTTATATATTACTTTAATCGCTTAATTGCAATAACGGCTACTCGCTTAACGGCGTTTCGTAATAACGGCGCTCTTAACTACTGCAGTGTCTGTGCGAGGAAGGAAAAGCATTCACGAGACCGAGCAGACGCTATCGCTAAATCCTGCTGTGCAGCGTATGCGATGGCTATGCGGTCATCTATTTTACGCTTGCGTGCTTTCTGCATCTATCTCGCAAATTTCCAAACTTTATACTGTATAGTTAATTTATTGGGCTAAACTTTGGAAAGATCGTCAAAAGTTAATGCTGTCATAGCCACAAATGCTTTTGCGATGTCAATAAGCGAATGTTCTACTGAGAAAAGAGCACTCTGAAACAGGCTTTCTTGTTGTCGATTCGCTTTCAACTAGAGCACCGTCGGAACCTTCGCCGCATAAACGCCTGTAGCCTGACTTTCAAGCTTCAGATTCTACAGAACACAATTGCTACATCACTATCACGTCTGCAAGCAAAGGCCCTTGGTTTGTAGACTCAGATGATGAAGATTATCCACCACCATTGTACGGTCGGTCGAAGATGTGGCACCCTAAAAACTCTTTACATTTGATTAAAATTTTTATATTCTATTCCTTTTTGAATTGTAATATCATGGTACCTTGTATGTACTTATCTATATCTTAAATGCAAACATTGATGTAATTCTCTTTCTATCAGTGTTTTAAATAGTTGTTAATTGCACACTTGATATATATTAGTACATTAGCGAGTGTTTTGCTTGCAGGCACCTCGCGAGACCAAAGAAAAGCCTTAAATTGCACTGTGCCGGCTTTTTTTTTCACTTAACGGTGAGGGTCCGGTCCCAATACGCCGTTATTGCGAGGTGCTACTTATATAGTATTTTAGTAATATATATATTATTTATATATAATATATAAGAATTATATATATATATACTAATATATATATCATATATATATCTATAATACACTGTTATATAAGATAATATATATATATATATTATATATATATATATTATATATAATATATATATAATATAATAATATATATATATATATATATGTATCTTTATATATATATATATATATATAATACAACTGGTAATATATATTATAATAGTATATAATATATATATATATATAATACTATTATATATTATACACAAACGAAAATATATATATTAAGAAATATTATAATTGCTAAATAAAGTTTTATAAAAAATATAATTTTTGAATTCATAACATTAATTTAGACGTCATATATTTATATGTATATATTATTGAGTTATATAGTATATAGTATATATAGTATATATATCCAAGCTAGTATATTTAATATATGATAATATAATATTAGTTACAATATACTGATTATTATTGTTATAAAGCTTGATTGTAAGCTTTAAAATCTGAAATAAATTTTTATTAACTAACCTAGTAGTTCACAATATATGAAAAAATCAACAAAACAAATATAATGAACAATAAATTGTTAATCTTTCACGAGCTTTCGTTCCCAAGGGAATGGGAACCTTATCAAGAAGGTACGATGGTGGTAAAGGAGTCAAAACTTATGAAAATTACACATTTATTTGTCAGGAATATTGTTTTGAGCAGTTTTTCAGCATTTGAAATCTGTAGTGCAGCGGTACGACCCGAATCCTGCGGGCAAGGTCTTGCTCGCGTAACGTCTAATGTAGCTCGCGACTCGCGTATTCAGATTTTTTTCGTTATTAAAAATAATATTTTAGAAATTTTATATTATATATATATATATTATCATAGATTATATATATATATATGATCATATACTATATATATATAATATAATATATATTATATATATAGTATATATAAGTATTATATATTATAAATATATTTATGGTTTTCTGCCTTAGGGACTATGGGGAGTCTTGTGTGTAACGCTTGACATATCTAAGGTTCTGTACAGGGTATGACAAGCATTCGCTACTACTAGGTAAGCGTACCTTCCTTTGGATTTCCTTCTTCGCTTTGATTACTCTTGCTTTTCCTTCAAATCGTTCCATTTCAGCTCTTGTTTGATGGAGCAACCTCTTTCCTTTTCTGTCAATAGGTGGTGTTCCTCAGGGTTTGTTTTATCCACCTTTATTCCTACTTTTCTTAACGGTCTTCTTAGTTGGACTTCTAACTCTCTTGTCACTCTTATGCCTGCTGCAGTCAACTCTCCATTCCTCCATTTCTTCCAAATGTGCTCCCTCGTTTGTATCTAGAGTTGCCACTCGTCTACAGTTTTCGAATTCAATTCTTGCCGATGTGGCGGGATTCTCAGTGGGCTAACCGATTCTGTGGAAATCAACTTTTAAACAACCCAAACTTCTTCATATCTCCTCTCTAAAACATCTCCTCCCAATTTTCCTATCCGCTTCGACGGCTTAATGCTTCACCTGTAAACAACAAAATATGGATGCTTGGCTGAAACATAAATAATGAATTTTCTTGGAGACGCTCATTACAAATCGGGTGCTTAAATGCTCTCAAGAAGCTGGAAATTGTAAAGCAGAAAAGCAATAGTCTAGGCCAAGATGAAGGAGGACTCCACTCCAGTTATATGTCTTAATTCGCCGCTGTATGGAATACTGGTTATCCCATTTGGGGTGATCGGTCCAACCCTCCTTTTGGATAGCGTTGGCTAATGCTAAGAGGACATAATAAACTTCGTCAATAACTTCTAATTCCTTGACCTTCTCTATCGTCTGGCGAGGTGATATTTGGTGCGGCAACATCTTTTCTATAGGTATTACATGACGGCAGGTGTTCGAGACTAATCGACCTCGAACTCCAACCTGCATCGCCCTCGTAAAACACACAGGTGCCTTACTCTCACAGAGTATTTTGTGTGAATATTGAGGACTCCAGGCTTGTCTGTTGTGGTGCCTCTGGTACTTACAACACACTTCAGATGTTGTTGCGGTATTGAAACGAACATATACTCTACTTATACTATCTTGGCCATCGATTTGTTCTCGAACAACTCCAAGCTGTCTACACCAAGATAGTATGCGAGACCTTATCTATCACTCTGTTAAACGTCTCGAGTCTGCGTAACAGAACATTGAAGAACTTACAACTAGAGAATCAAGGAGGCTGTATGTAGATCTGCTCTTATATCTTGGGGAGCTTTAGATTGCTATTAATTCTACTTTTAATTCTTCTAATATTATAGTATTGAGAAATCTGTATTCAGAGCCCCCTGCCTCTTAGAACTAAGCGACTAACTGCGAACGATGAGTGAGTTCGTGTTATTAATATACTGATGATAGGAGCGAGCCCACACAGACCAGTACGTATGAAAAAGACATAAGCCTCCACTACCAATACCCTCTATAGCGCGCACCACAAAATAAGACGCACACATATCATCATTATATCTATATAATATACGGCCTATATACGTTCCATACTACAAGTATAATACATCAAACCTATGTAATGTAATACTTATTACGCGCCATGAATTGGCCGAGACTTACAAAAGTATATAGCAAGTAATCAATTAGAAATGATCGTAGCGGCTCATATCACTCTGCTTATCATATCTCAAGGTCTAACACAACATATACTAATAATACAGAGCTGCAGACAGGGAAATTAATAATATGAGATCAGGGCAAAGCCATACATAGGTAATATTCAGAGGTCGTAAATGATGTATATTAATAAGAGTGTTCGCGTACGATGCAATTAGCTTTCCTGACACATAAATTGTCTAAAAAGATCACTTAGATCTGCCCTGCCGTATCTTTTGAATCCCTAATAGGTTGGCATTACACGCCACTGCTATAAGCTAATGTGTATCTTAATATATATATAATCTAATTATTTACTGGCTGGGTTTCTTCTCAATAGGAGCTATGAAAGGAGTTATGATTGAAAACGAAGCAATCAATAGGCTTTTACTCATACTTATTATATATATTACATTATATATCAATTATATACTATATATTATAAACAAATTATCTATATAGGACTATTAGAATAAATACGCCTACATAAACGAAATATCTATCGAGCAAGACGTTTCACGGAACTTAAAGTATAAGAATTGTGCTGAGTACTCTATATAGACTTAGCCGCTATGTCTCTCCATTATTAATACTACAATATATAGGCTACTAATCAATTGGACACAATCAGAGTTCCATCATAGAGACTCACAGGTCACATAATGTATACTGTAAAAAAAGCTATGTTTCGCACATGTTTTCTCTAAACAGCGAAAATACAATTTTACTCAGATAATCGAGTGACGTAAAACGTTACATTCATCAAGTGAACGTATCAATTAATGTAATAAATGAGTCCTTAAATAAATCATGTAATGATGTGTTGAAAGATTTAAAATGAATGATATATAATATCAAAAATATATCTTGCATAATCTACTAATATTACAATATTCATTCATAACAGGAAGGTACATATAATTATTGTGTTACAGTGGGTATCTATTATACTGAGAAGTATACTCTCTATCAATACTGCATCACAAATAAATATATATATTAATATATTATCAAAATAAAAATATTACAATCATTAAGCACTATGTTTGGGTATCATATATATAAATCATTATAACACTAACATTATAAATATCAGCTATAACTTATATATAACTATATAACTTTTATATATAAATTATATATATATATATAGTATAACCTTATATATAAATATAATATAAGTATATAACTTACTTGGACACTAGGTGGCTCGGAGCCGAGCACGGGCAACATAGGGGGGATGTTTTCAATAACCAGTAGGGGAAGGATGGAGGAACCCCCCGCGAGCATCCCAAGATACAAGAGCGTGGTTCCGGAGACACCCCCGTAGGGGGGAAATAATCCTACCGTAGTTCCCCGGAAGGCGAGAAACCCCGCTCCTGCCATCGGTGCGGTATACCCCTTTGGTATTCTTTAGTTTTAAACACCACCCACTATTTAAAGGGCAACGTAGAGGTTACGTTATTAAAACTTAAGTTTAAAATTACTCTTCTACATTTTTAACTTTTTTAAAAATCACTTTTTTTTATTTTTTAATCTTTTCCAGGACTAACTTTTTACGCTGATTTCCAAAAATGTATTTCGTTTTACTGTAGCATTAATAGTTTTTTAAAGAATTAGCTTGTAATTCCATGGAAAGCTGACCTATATTATATAAATAATACTTACGTTATTGATTATCATAGATATGATATATATTGACTTATATCATAAACTGGATATATCATATATTTATATAATAAACTACAGACCAATTAACTTATATAAGATATCTGACTTTATATATATAGTAATTATGGAGCGCAATCTACTAGACTGTATGATAACTTTGAGAAGTACTGTTGAGTCTTTTAAACATGAATTTTTTAAATTATTCATCTTTTAAAATAAAACTTTGACCTTAACTTGTTCTTTTTATTATGTATTTTTTTTTTCTGTGACACAACTAAACACAATATTTCTATATACGTGCGTTATATTATAGTTATTGTCATGTGTAGGCCTATGGAGGGCTTACTGAAGATTGGCCTGCAACAGGTAATAGAAATTTTCAGGCACTTAAATCTACCGAAGGCCTATAAGTTTAATTTGGGTGGTTAATTGGACCAAAAACGGCTGTATTCTTTGGTGGTTTGATCTGAGAGGATTACGGTCACAGAATCATTAATTTTGTGGGAACGAGAAATTTTTTATTGACTCCACGTTAGAAAGCATCCATGCCTATATTGTCCCTTTATACATTTCGGCTGACCTGTCATTATAATATAGTATATAGATATTTTATATAATATAAATTACGTATATATATAACTATATATATATATATAATATATTTATACAATATAATAACTTAATATAAATAATACCTATATATCGTATATATATATATATATATATAATATATAGTATATATATATAGTATACTATAACTTATTAATACTTCACAACCTGCTCAACAGGCGAGACTCTTAGTCAATAGAGGGTGATCTATAATATATAAGTATATTAACTACTAGTGAACTTATATACTTATAACTATATAATCTTATATATATATGAATATATATATATTATAACTAATATACAAATTAATGATAAATTAATAAGTCAACTGCATTGGATAAATTATGTTTAGATATACTCAATATGTTTAAAATCAATGTTCAATAATGCTTTTATAATCATAGTATTGTGAAGAATGATAATACCATAATTAACACCACACAAAGATTCGATGATGCAAAATATTGCAACCAAGTGAGATGATCCAAAAAATAAAGTTAAACTTACATAAAAGGAGTGAGTACATTACCAGACATTAAACCAAATTGAGTGTTAATATGAATAAGAATTGAGCACTATAATAAGCGTTTAAAAGTCTACGAGTTGGGAAATAGATGGAATAATAGGATAGATAAGAGAGGGCCTGAAGGATCTAATGTACGTTATTCATAGATAAAAATATCTTAAATTGATGCAAAGAAAACTAGGATATCCTTTTCTACTATTGAAAATTCCGTTTAGCCTTTGCGCTATGTTACTATAGTAAAGCTGTGTTTAGTACACTGAGAGAAATATATGTTTAAAATAAATATAAATATTTTGTTTTTAAATAATTTTTTAGCCACCGAATTACAATGAACATTAGCAATAATTCAGAGAGAGATATATTTTTTATATATATCAAACATTTATATATATATGAATAATTTTAAAAAATAGAGTAAATTATTAATAGTAGGATGCTTGGCACAAGAAAAATTCACAACACCACACACACACACCATCACAAACAAACAAAAGAACTTTTTCCCACACTCAGCAACACACATTACATTCACACACAACACTACCACCTCACACAACAACAACACACAACATAAAAACTTCAAATTAAAGACTAATAGTTAGGTTAACTTGTATAGCGTTAGCCAGTTGGTATAATATTTTAACTTGAAAATTAATTTAAGAACTGCGAAATGTATTTCAATTTTTAAGAAAAATAAAAGTTAAAAAGATCAATACAAAGAATACACTAATAAACTGAATTTAGTCTAACTATATTATAGGATAAGATTGGAATCATTTTAAATAAATTAATACACTAAAAGAAGTGAATGAAAATAGTTGTAAGGAATTGCAAATCATTTAAAATTCATTGGAAATAATATAATCAAGGAATGAAGCAGAGGATGAAATTAGATATACTTGAATTCCGAGCTAATTATAGCTTGTGATGATACGTTTTAACTAACTGAAAATACGCTAAAAACTAACTAACTACTTACTAAACACTAACTTCTTACTTTGGAATATTACCTAAACTACCTAACTAAACCAAAAATAAATATAATAAACTCATCAACTACCTTGGGAGTGAAGAAAAATGTATATTATATAAGTACTACTAATCATGAAATATTAAAAATTTCTGTGCTATCTGTTTCAATAAAGAATTAAGAGTAAATTGTAAATGAGTTATACGTACATGCTCCTTCTAGTAAAATAAAAAACTATAATAATTAATACATCAATTTTAGCCAATAATTCAAGGTTCCCATAGAATTATATATATATATAATATATATATATAAGTTACTCTTTTTAATTCATAAAGATAATATTACAATTAAGTAATAAAATGATCGCTCTATTAATGATATTACTAATGTCAATTTTACAGTCCAATAACATAGAAAGAATAGTTTGAAATTGAGTGTTTCACAACTCAAAATAGAGCGAAAGTAAATGGATCTGTTTATAGAGAATAAAGCTTGTTGATATTGCGCATCATACAATTAAGTTTATCTTGTAACCTCAAATGACGGTGTTTTTGTTGTTAATAGTAAAACCAAAATCGTCGTATGATGAAAAAAGTGAGATGTGTTTTGCGTGTCTGGCGACGATCGTTGCATGGGGAACAGAATTACATGAGGAAGGAACGGGGTTCTCGTGTGCGGAGGTGACAGCTTATCACCCAGTGTGAATGATCAACAATAAGACCATTTGGCTACAATTAAACTTGTGTTTCACCCTCAACTCGTCAATTGTGAGGTTAGCCGAGGTTATATCACATCTTTTGCTATAAGTTCATAGTATAAATGATGACCTATTAATATATGAAGCGATATTTCCGTTCTTATGAATCAGTTTTTCTCACATTATATGCAGATGCCCTTTCTCTTATATAAATAGTCGTAAAAGGTACACTAATATATTATATATATATAAGTAATATTAATTAACTAATACTTATATTATAATTATTATTAATATAATATGAATATACATATATAATGATATATATAGTATATTTATGTATATATATAATATATATATATATAATATTATTTAGTATATATGCCGTATTTGGACACTATTTTACATTTTCCCACCCTGTGTGTTATTATTATTCAGAAATATTTGAAGATATTTATTAAACTCTCAAACGAAGAATTTTTCAATTGCATAAAATATTTGGTCTTCATTTTCTGATATCCTATATATATAATATAGAAGATAATGATTTTTTCAAGTTGTTTATATTTTCTATCGTAATCCATGTATATTGTGATTGAATAGAGGGAAAGTTATTTTTACTAAAAACTCAATATTTCAATTGCCTTAATTTTTTAGATTTTATATATTTATAAATATAGGTAAGCAGATATATACTATATATCATATATATACTATATACTATATATTATATTATATATATATTACTATTACTATATAGTAGCTCGAATAAATAATTTTAACTACATTATATATCTAGTATAATAGATAATACCAGTGGTAATAGTTTAAGTCACATGTTATATGTATTAGATGAGCGGGCGGAGAGAAGGATAATAGGTGTAGAGGGCCGATATGCATCTTATAAGTCGGCGGGAGGTCCTGTGATTCTTAAACTCTGTATATGATGTCTTATAATAATGCTGTTTTAAACGAAAAATAAATTATTCCCGGAGCTCTGTAGTATTTTCGCATCTTGGCATCTTCGAAATATTCTGTGATTATGTTATTAATCAGTTTTACACTTTTATTAGGGACGAGAAGGGAGAAGGACACAATGAGATAATAGCTAAAGTAATATAAGCTAATATACTAGGATTACGCGAATTTTATTAACTGTTTCTATGTAGTTTTTATCTATCATTCTTGTTCTTTTTAGAGATAATTATATTCGGAGAGTTATCAATTATAGGTTTTATGATGAGTTTAAAGTAGTATAATATATACTGAGGGTGATATATAGTATATATATATATCTTTAACATTATAATAACTATACTACTACTACTATTACGTATAAGTATATATAACATAATATAGAATATATATATATAACTATGTTAAATGATTGCAATAGAAATAGCTTACGATAGCTATATTATACCGGAGGTACTTATATCCATAAAGTAGTTATTAAGAATATACTTAAGTACCATCGTATAGATATCGAAGTTAATATATATTACTAAACACGTATGTAGATCGTAGTAACTTATATACTATACTATAGTACTATATACACTATAATAATAAAGTATATATATTATTAGATATATAATAAATACACGGTCTAGTATATATATATGCTATTTGAGATTAATGTCTAATAATAGTATGATAAGCTCAATGTATACTAGCGGGATAGTACTACAACAATACCTATATATCGATATATATCATATATTATATATATAATCAATTATAAATGCATAAATATATATTTATTATATATATCTACTAAAGGATCTGTGCAAGTTAATAATACTATAATATTAATTATTTATATAATTTTACTTAATTTCTTTAAAATTTTAATTAATATATTAAAAATTATTTTTCTCAATAAATTTTACCTAATACTATATCTATAATAATACTTATATAGTATATAATTATATATATTATATATTAGTTAACATATATATATAATAATAATTAATATATATATAGTATATATCTAAAAATATATATATTAAGTAATATTATATAAACTAATATTAATATACAGTATATATATATATTAATATATTAATATAGTAATATTAATTATATAGATATTAATAATATTAATCTAATATATATATATATATATTATATTTATATATTAATTAATATATTATAATAAATATACTAGTATATATATTAATATATTCTTGAAGAAACAAAATGATAAAAAATTTATTATATATGTAAGCCTACATTTGTTTAATAAAAATTTTGACGCAAATAAATAAGAAAAATTAAAAATTTTTATTGGAACATTCGTTGTTTATCTCATTTTATCGTAAATGACTCTTAATATTATCTATTCTTTAGAATTTTTTTTTTACTCTCTATACTGAGATGTATTGCCTTCATAATTATAGATATTTGCATTCTTTAAGAAGGATAACATAATGAATAATTTCAATAAATATATGAATGTTACTAGAATACATGAATATCAATTATTAATATAAATTGATAATTTCTCCTCATCATAATATCTGTATCTTCAATTTTATTGTTTTGTATTATTTTATTAATTATTTATTATTATTATTATTGTTTATGATGTAAAACTTTTAACAAATTATAAGGATTATTGTTATAATTTAGGCATTATTGATTATAATCAGTAGTCAGTGAGTGAGTAGTATTATGACAATTTTCTTAATAATGGTATTTCAATTTTTCTATAAAAATTAAAATAAAAAGTTTTTCAAATTGTTTCATATTTATTTTGTTTTCTTTGTT
>JABUQX010095112.1:25000-29075 GCA_015478945.1 Trachelipus rathkii
TCATTAATCACTGTAATAACTCGTCAAAGGGTTATTCAATAGAGATATGGTAAACCTCCAGGAACCTGACATTGAATAACCTTACACCCTATCTGTGGGGGAGAGGTAATATTAATTTTACTAACACCCTCATCAAAATTAAGATCAGTGAATTGTGAAAAAAAATAAACTAAAATAAAAATAAAAATAGAAGAACTAGATCAGATAGGGAATCTTAATTTTGAAATGAGAGCCTATCGTCTCAGGAGTCGAAAACAACTAGAAGCACTATCGTAGCTATTGTAAATCGGCTCTCAATCTAGATCCGCTCCATCTGACCAACACGCTTCTCAGAAGTGAGCTCTATCGAGCGTCGACGGATCGGATCCGGTTAAAGTGAAATGTAAGAATGATCGCATTCGAATCTCTCAATAATATATATCAACTCAGGAAAACGAGATATCCTAGGAGAGATCATGCGAAGCCCACAAAACCTATGGTGAAGAAGATCATCCATTCCCCACTCTCTTAGGGAGAATAAGTAAGTAAACGATAGAATCTCACCATGAAAAGCTTGATAACTATTTGTGTGTTTAATGCATTTTAGAGATGGATTCGGCTCAAACGACATATGCATCTTTAACCTTAATTGAAATCATCCTCATGTGGCACAGGTAACATTTTCTCGATTTCTTCTCCCATCTTTTCCTAACCCATAAAATGTACCAAGATTATCGCTTGAAGCTTCTCTCCTAAAGGATAGACGAAGTGCTTAACTACTGAAATTAGTCAAAATACGAGTAATATTAGAAAAATCACTTATATTTGCACCAATCTAGACTAAGAGCTCACGATAGAAGAAGAGTTTTGTATCCATGAGAATAGGGAAGGAGAGCGCCTCATGTCGAAAAATACGCAGTTATAAAAATAAATAAGCTCGGATTATGACAAGCCTTCATTGATGCAAATAACTGGGATCAAAGGCGATGCCCAATAATATATATATAATGAGAACTCTTTCTACTACGATTACACTCACTATGACAAGTAAATACAGAGTGTCCTCATGTCACACGACGAAGAAAGAACCATGGGAATCTTTGACAGCGAATCTGTAATTAAGAAATTGCGACGACAATCACTCTATATATAACATAATAAATAAAAAATATTTTTTTCACAACAAAAACGGAAAACTCCAGCCTAATCCCCCGCGGGGGGTAGAAACGAATGGCAATCGTGAACGCCGTACGGCACAGTGCAGTACATGAAGTAAAGTCACCAAGCTCCATTTCTAGCGACCGAAGAGGCTTCAGCACTATGTATGAGAGCTAAATAAGTCGTTCTAGAATAAATTTCCTTACTGAAATAAGTCGCGCTCGATATGAGCATTGAGACATCTACTAGCCAGAGGCATCATAGAGCTACCGCTAAGACAATGTATCAGAATGACGAAGAACTCCCACCGACCCCCATAATGATCTCATAAAAGATTCATAGAGGATAGGATTATTCACCGCTCAAAATATAAACAGCGGTATAGCTGCTAGAATATGAATGTATGTGAGCGCGCGATCGCGCTAGTACAGAAGGCTTGAATAGGTTTCATAAGAAATTCTTGCACCGTTCAATTAATTGTGTGAGGGTCGATATTGCTCCACGATGTACACCACTTGATAAATCGCAAACCCCCGGCACCACCATGCCTCCTTCCCCGACAAAGCGGAACTCGATAAACATTTCGACCAGGGAAATGGAGAGGCGTTGCCTGAGATAGAAGCACTGGGGACTCCCTCAGGCCAAGGTAAGGCGGTAAATTTGTGGATGAGAGAGTATACGCTATCCTGTGCTGTGTGTAATTGTACTCAGAAATCCTTTAAATGTATTACCCTGTAACTTTTGAAGTATTGAATATGAAGATTCAATTGTGTGGAAAAGTATTAATATTGGTAACTTTATTAGTAGGAGACAGTATAGTTTATTAACGATAATATACATAAATAACAGAGTAAATTATAGTCGTAATTAAATAATAAAAAATTACAGTTAAACCATAGTATTGACAAATTTAATATAATAATAAATTGCCATGAAATAGGCTTCATGAGTTTTTTCATAACTCGATAATTATATTAAAATAATGCCTCACACAGCGTCGGTTGTGTTTATTTATTAATTTATTCTTATACATATTAGGTAAAAAAAAAGAACCTTACTATGTGTTTTTGCCTGGTCTTAAATGACCAAAATGAGTAATAAAGGACGTGACTTTAGTAATAATTGTAAATTATAATTAAATCAGATTTGCGGTATGATGAAATGTTTAATAGATGTTAAATGGAGGTAGACAATTATCACATTCTCTCAAGAGAAATGAATTTACTAAGCGCAGGGCGGGGGTAGTTCCTAGTGAATTCACCCTCTTCCCTCCACAAAAGGTCGTCTTGTCACTGAGTCGCGTAGGAGTAGAGTCATCTTTCAACTTCATAATTTATGTCATAGCTCAACGCATGATAGAGGCTCAATATACATATAATCGCATTCAATAATAACATAGTATATATGAAGCTCTGAATAAACCTTCTGTAAGAACGAAGGAATGCATAGTCTTGAGTTAATAGGCAATTAAAAACGGACTCTCTTGTAAATTACTCATAATATATGTATAGTAGATAAATAAAATAACTGCTGTGACTATTATGAAAACAATAGCACTTTAGAGCATACTAGAGTCGCATGCTCCCACGAGGAGAGTCAACCTCTATACCCACTACCCAGTACATACTCGTTTAGAAGGCGTGACGCTTCTCTGAGGCTGATATCATAACTGACGTATTGTGTTTAGAGTCTGATACTTATTGAAGTACAATAAATAATGTATTAAAAACATATGAGATTCTGTATATATACATTGAATAAGGGAATTGCGAATAATCCCCACTTATGCTTGAGCGAATTAATGAATTGTATATTGTTTTAGTTAATGAAGGAGCGTTCTATCATTTCTTCCGATAAGCATGAGGGATCATTAATTTAAGGAATAATGCTGCGAACTTATTCTCAACGAAGATTTTACGTAATTCGCCAAAAAATCTTCAACTACAACTCGTGAAGTGAAACTTAGGTGAGTTTTTTATATTAACATATATTAACATTTTAGGATAAAATAGCAATGAATCCTACTATTTACTAGACTTGTGCGGAGGTGCCTCACCTATATGAGTGCTCTGAAATGAAGATAAAGTTGAGGGCCCCATTGGCCACGTGCCAGGGTCCGCCAAAATGGGGCTGCATGACACATTTTATGATATAAAGTGGTAACAAGAGATGCAGGTAATTGGCGGTTTAGACAGGTGACTTTTTACTCAATGTACATGCCTATGCGGCAGATAATCAATTAATGTTCTCGGCATTGCCTTTTCTCAAATGAGCCGCGAGCCTACGTCAGAGAAAAGAGATTGCCTTTCTCTTATAATCCCATCAGCAGAAAAATCGTGAGGCATATTTCTCTTAGTAAGTGGAGGACTTTTTGGATTTTTTCGGAGCATGTGTACGAAAATGTCTATTGATTCTCCTCTAAGCAGCTCGTCTGTCTACTTTAAATGATACCGCTTGACGAATTACTGAATGGTAAAATTTAATAGTGAACGCTAATCAAGTTCTTATCTGTGAATATCCTTATAAAGCACGCGTGAGATTTGATAATATTAAAGAATGATCAACTCAAAAGGATGCCGGCTCTATCTGTGTACAAGATACAGAAGGAAGGGGCGCGTTGAGCTTATTTTGACAGCTGTAAAGAACATAATTTTTTCTGTCGTTCATCACGATAATCTCACGAGCGCTTATCTACGGTTTTCACTAAGAGTGTTGAGTTTTTATGATATGTGTTCGATAAGGGGAGTGTATTTAAATTGAGGTGTGTAGAGATAGTTTAGCTATTGGAGAGCAGGGAGGTTGATAAGATTTGCAACTGTTGACTGAAGGTGGCGGAGGGGGTGAGTACGAAGTAAAGACATGTGCCTTGGAATGTCGAGTTTTAGAGAGGAATTTTTAGCGAAGTATAGCTCGGCAAACTACCATACCATGAAAGAGA
>JABUQX010095115.1:0-10043 GCA_015478945.1 Trachelipus rathkii
CTGTGCTGAGGCCATCCAAAAATAAGAATAAATACTGTATCGCCGACTTCTCAACAGTGAAAGAGGCAGATCATACCTATAACCGTCTTTTTACACTTACAGAGTATCAAACTGCACTAGAGAACTGCAAAGACGGTACCTCTCTCCTAGACATCGTCTTACACATGATCTTTTGTCACATTCAACCTTTTGAATCGGCGTTCTTGCTGAATCTGTGTACAACAGGATCTGGATTGAATCCTGTTTTCATCTGTGTGGAAAACATCATTTGTAATATTCATTCCCAAACCTGGAAAGGATCCACAATTGGCGAATAACTGAAGACCAATCTCGATGATTTGTCATTCATGCAAAATAGTTTAGAAAATGGTTTCAGGTTGCATTCTCCTAGTTCTAGAGACCAGCCAGGCTTTCTCAAACTTTCAGTTTGGCTTCCGCTACATCGTTCGACCCCAGACCTCTTATTGAGACTGGACCTGGGCGGAATAATTCTTGGTAACTGTTTTTTACCTTGATAAGTCTTGTGACACAGCGTGGAGAACCGGGGTCCTCCTCAAACTTCACACGATTAGTTTCTGAGGACAGCTTCCTCTCTTTATCTGATTCCGACTACCAGGCAGATCCATTAGGGTCCAACTTTTGCTGTTCTATCACTCTACTTTACTCTGGATGAAGGTGTTTCGCAGAGCAGCGTGGTTAATGTATTACTATTTGCTCTTGGATACAAAGGCTTCGTTATCACCATCTCAGGGCGGTCAAGATTTCTTTGTATGTTATTGACCTAGCGTTATACATTGCCGGTGTCAGACTATCATTTCCTGAACTTCAACTCCAACTAGTCATTAAGATCATTTTTCAATGAGGTAACTCTCATGGCTTCCACTTCCCAATCTCATCAGTACTATTTCGGATGATAGGGAGTCGAAAAACCTGCCACCTTCTTCCAGCGAACCTAACCTTATATGGTTCACCAATTCCTATTATTATCTGGTTCACTGATTGCATCTCCCTAATCCTATTGAAGTTGGACTATGGCTGCGTAATATATAATCAAGTCTTCCCAACTCTATTACACCTGTTAGATCCCATCCAAAACGAGATCAGTATTTCCACAGGAGTCTTCCAATTATTCCCCCGGATGAGCTTTGAAGTTGAAGCGACGTGATTCCGCTCTCTCTACGAAGGGAATATATCATGTGCACAGATTATCTTTTCTTTCAAACCCAAATATCGTCTGCATTGACACTGATTCTGCGAGAGATACCTCTGAATTCCCTTTGCTGGTCATTTGCAAACATCCCTCTGCAAAAGGTGCTGCCGTTCTTATATGATGAAGGGTGCACACCTTGGCTATTCTCTGCTCCCACCATCTACCTTGCCCTGACCTCTCTCTCTCTCTCTCTCTCTCTCTCTCTCTCTCTCTCTCTCTCTCTCTCTCCTCTCTCTCTCTCTCTCTCTCTCTCTCTCTCTCTCTCTCTCTCTCTCTCTCTCTCTCTCTCTCTCTCTCTCTCTCTCTCTCTCTCTCTCTCTCTCCAAATTGAGCCACCCTGCCTCCTTGTTAAAGGTATCATTCTTATCTTACTCTGCAGTTCACGGCGGATCCACTTCAGTGTTTACCAACTGCTTTAAAACAAGAGACGGCGTGGAAGAGTCTGCTTTATTTCCTGATCACAATCTCTCCCATATCCTCCCCTCTTAGGCTTCAGTTTTCGTTGTAGAATTAACGGCTATAATGATTTCCCATTTTCGAATTTTATTAATTAAGCAAGACCACCCTTATGCTATTTATTTGGATTTGCTGAGAACCATCCAGGCGCTCAAAATCCCCTACACTATAATCACAATGGTATCCACTGTACAACAATTTCTTTTGCTGCTCCACTCTCGCAAGAAACAAATTACTCTCTGTTGGATCCCTTCTAACATAATGGTGGGTGGCTGGTAACGAAACCACTGATAGAAAGGCCAGAGTGGTCTCCTCTTTTCCACAGGTGTTCTTGGTACCTCCCGGATGTCATTCGACAAGGTCGCTTTCCATTAACTGAATATTTTCCTGCTCTCCGACAAGGTTTTCGGTCTCTCTGACAGGAGTGTTATGCACGTGATCAGCGTGGATAGAAACTTAGAAATATAAATCTAGATATTGGCGAGTGGTCTTCCTCTCACCTAGGTAATTCTCGCAAGTCTCCAAATTGGTCACACGAGTATCACGCACAGCCACTATATATCACGGAATCCTCCTCTCTCCTGAAAATTTTGTCTTCACCACACTTCGCAATCAATTCATCACATATTTATTGATTGCCCTCAACTGATCTCCATTTGCAGTAGCCATTTTACTACACCATGGTCCATAACACCTTCTAAAATGCTATCCCATATCTTTTCTGAATCGTCCCATTTCAACAGAAGTCCAATATTTGCCTATCTTCAGAAACTGAATATTTCACATGATATTTAAATAACTTTCTCTTAGACATGTACTTGTAGAATTGCGATATAACTCATCCATAGAGTTGGATTTCTAACCTATTATGGCAGCTCCTTTGTGTGCTGTGGTGAGTTCTGTACATCAACTCAAATATATATATATATATATATATATATATATATATATATATATATATATATTATATATATATATTTTTTTATATAGTATATTTTATAGTATTATTAAGGGATATAGGTGAGGACGAGTATTATATATGGGTATATTCTGTACATCATATATATTATATATATATATATATATATATATACTTTCTCACCCCTGGTTACCCCGTCTTCAGGGCTGCCATACCGCATCCAGAAACCCTGCCGTCGCAGCCGGTCTCGTCCATAGATCATCCAGGACTGAAATGTTCCATATTGCTCTGGGTAAATATTTAGATTCAGAGGTGTGTAGAAAATAAAATGTGTTTTCCGGGACCTGGTTACAATTTGTACATATATATGTTTAGTGATTTAGTAGAGATTTAATCTGTGTTTATAATATTGTAAGTTTGGGTGGTGGCCAGTAGTAGGAGCGGCATATTGGACCCCGAAAAACCCACCCCGAAAAACGAAAAACCCACCTACCTGACCGACCTACCTGACCTTTTTTTGACCGTGACCTTTTTTGAGCTCGAATTTTTTACCTGACCTTGACCTTTTTTGGCCTTTACCTTTTTGGGCCTTGACCTTTTTTTTCGACCAACCCTTTGGTCTTCCATGGGTCATTTTTGGCCCACGGTATTTTTTGGCACCCCTAATTTTTTGGCAACCCTAATTTTTGCAACCCTTCGAAGAAGGGTTGCGCCAAACGGTTGCGTCAGCAACCGTTGTACGTATTGCCCCCTATTTTACGCCCCCTAATTTTTTCGACCGTGGGTCAATTTTTGCCCACGGTAATTTTTGATCTTCCTTTAGGGGCTTAGCCCTTTTTTGATGTCTTAACCTTGTTTGACCATGATATTTCGACCAACCCTTGATTTTCCATGGGCATTTTTTGCCCACGGTAATTTTTTGGCTACCCTTTGGTCTTTCATGGGTCCAATTTTGCCCACACTGGTAATTTTTGGCTACTTTGGTCTTCCATGGGCCACATTTTGGCCCACGGTAATTTTAGGCTACCCTTTGGTCTTCATGGGTCAATTTTGCCACCCTAATTTTCGAACCAACCAGTTACTCCTTTGGTGCTTCCTTGGTCAATTTTTGACCCACCCTAATTTTTTTCGCAACCCTTGGTTCTTCCATTGGGTCATTTTTTGACCATCAGCGGCAGATTTTTCGGCCACGCTGTTTAGGTGGCTTAGCCTATTGTTTTGATGATACTTTACTGTTTGACCATAGATATTCGGCCACTAACCTTCGCATATACCTATGGTCAAATTTGGCCCACGAGGTAAAATTGTTATTGGCTCCCTCTTAGAGGGTTTAGCCCGTTTTTGAATGTCTTTGACCGGTAAGTTCGTGGTGGTGACCGACTGTGACCGATTTCGGTCACATCTATACACGCGCGAGCACACACACACAACAACACAGCACACACACCAACTAGCACACACACACACACATGGAACACCACACACTACACACACAACATCTTATCCTATACACTTCACTATGACACGTTACACTCCTCCGTAGATATTGCATTACATTTACACTTATACACACCGTACAAACACACGACCAACCCTTTGGTCTTACATGGGTCAATTTTTGACCCACGGTAATTGTTTTGTCCTTCCTTTAGGGACTTAGCCCTTTTTTTTGATGTCTTAACATCTTGTTTGACCATGATATTTCGGCTTGACCTTAGCCAGATACCATGGGTCGAATTTTGACGCACGGTAACCTTGAGCTTTGATGGTTCCCAATTCACTCGAAAGGAGAGTATCTAGGGGATGTTCTATTCAGGAGATTGCTATGAGTAGTTAGATGGAGTGGCCGGTGAGGTGATCAGTCGCTTACGGCTGAGGAGGTGTCGCGTAAGTGAGTGCCAAGTGAGTTGGCTTCAATGAGGTGTCCTAATCGAGATGCCAAGGTGATGCAATGAGTGCCAAGTGAGGTAGCCACATAAGTGCCAAGTGAGTGCCACATAGTGCCAACTGAGTGCCACTTTTTTCAAGCCTTTTCTAGCTCCCTGAGCCTTAGAATAGCCCCTTAAATATGGGGTGTCTACCCCTAGGTTTATAATTAAGGTAATGAGAGATTCGATTGGTGTATATAACAAGTTCTAGAATGCTTCCTACTATGAGTTAGTATTTTTTATCACTTATAAGCACTTACACTCATCCATAGACACTTACACTAGCCATATACACTTACACTCACACCCACACAACAACACAGATACACTTACACTCACACCCTCGATATTTTGGATGCCTCAGATTAATGTGACCTCAGCAATTGGATGCCTCAGCATTAAATGCCTCAAGCATTGATGCCTCAGCATTAATGCCTCAGCATTGATCGCTCAGCATTAATGCCTCAGCATTGATGCCTAAATTTATGCCTCAGCATTGATGCCTCAACTTTGAAAGGTTCATCTTTGATGACTCATCTACTTTGATGACGTCATCGTTTGATACCATCTATATTGAGGATTCATCTTTGATGAAATCATCTTTTGTCCTCATCTCTACCTTACATCAAAGAACAAGTTAATATTAATGTCTTCCCGCCTAGTTAATAAGCGTGCCCATACAGGTCGCGCATGATCTCCTCCGCGTGGAAGACCCCCGACCCGCACCCGGCAGGTGCGACCAACGCGCGTTCCCGCCCGCCGCGTTTCCGCCCGCCGCGGCCGCGTGCGCCCGCGGGCGCAATATTTCCGCGTAACCGCCGCCGCGTGCGCCCGCAGGCGCCATATCCCCGCGTACCCGTCGCCGCGTGCGCCCGCAGGCGCAAAATTCCCGCACGAATGAAAAATATATATATACTATGAGTCATTCATTTTTTATTTCAAACTTAAACATTTCAAAGAATTTCTTTTCAAATATAACTATGAGTCATTCATTTGTTATTTCATACTTAAACATTTTTTATTAGAAAACAATTTTCGCGAACCTAAAAACTGTAAATCATTACAGACCTATTATTTAACACATATATTTTATTAACATTATTTTTTCATTTATATACTTTTTTACTTAAATACTTTTATAATTATAAATTTTTTAAAAATTGTATTGTTAAAGAAGAAAAAGAAAATACAGGAGTGTGCTGATGAATATACCAATACATGGTTTTAATTTTTAACTAACAATTGTACGAAAGTGTTTAGCAAAAACATTAAACATTACACTACCATTAAAGCCATAAATCAGGTAGAAATCATAGGAGAGTGGTTACACTAACACCTAGGGGGATTAGTATGCTTTTGTTTTTTTAAACTGCTTTACTGCTTTGAACTCACTGTATTTAACGCATAGAGCTCTCTAAAGCTCATGTTTTACTGCTTTGAACTCACTGGTTTGATTGCGTTAAAACTCATAATATTGTATTACATTACGATACCTTAAAAAGCAGTAAAATCAGTCAAGAAGTCATAAGGAGGTGTATTACCTACAGCCCACAAGGCGCGGGGATTAGATAGATGTGGGCTATACTAATTGAGTTGTTTACGTGAGCGTATAGCTTAGGCTTGTGAGTCTACATACATAGTTGGTATGAATCTGCCTATATTGATACTCTTAGTCTTAGCACTGCGTTAGAAACATAGTTTTTACTGCTTGTTATCACACGATAGTTCTATGATTCTTGGAGATTAACATTACATCCTTAAAGCAGTAAAGTCATAGAATCATAGAGGTTGTGACCTAAAAGCCAGAGGCGGGAGGTTAGTATGCTTTTGTTTTACACTGCGTTTACTGCTTTAACTCATGGCGTTTTCATGCTGCTTTAAACTGTTCTGCACTATTACTGCTTTACTTTCTGCTTTCTGACTTTAACTTTCTGCTTTAGCTGCTTTTAAGCTTCTGCTTTTTACTGTTTTAATACACTGCATTGTTTGGTCACTTACATTGTTAGGCTCATATAGTTATTAACTTATGTTATTTATTTTGTTAAATACTTTTTATTGTATTGTTGAGTTATTATGTTGTGATTTATTTTGTATTAGTTATTTTATTATTGTATGTATAAATACTCTAGTGTTATGTTACTTCATGCCTTATTTGTTTATTGATTAGGATTTAAACGACACACACACCAATTCAGCACACACACACACACACACCACACACAACACACACAAGCGACTTACACTTACACTTATTACACACATTCAGCTATGACACTGTATAGCAACACACACACTGTAACACTTAACACTTAGTAGACACATCTCACTATGACACTTATACAACACGTTCACTATGACACTTACATTTTACCCATAATGGACACTTACATTTACACTTACACACACACACCATCAAACACCACACACACACACCAACGAACTAACACTCACTTACACAGATTTATTCCTTAGACTGCAACACACAGATTACTTACACACGCAGATTTACTTACACTCACACAGATCTTACTTACACTCAGCGAGACAGATTTTGACTTACCACTCACTACAGATGTTAACGTGATACACTCACACAAAACAGATTACGTTTACACACTGCGAGATCTTACTTACACTGCACACAGATTTTTAATTACACTGCACACTTCAGTATATTACGCCTTACACTCACACAGATTTACTTCACAACTACCACAACACAAGGTCTATTTACTTACACACAGCAGAGAATTTACTTTACAAGGCCACACATGATTGTGACTTAAGCTGGACCTACACAGATATTAGCTATTTACACTCACACACAAGATTTACTTAGCACACACACACACACCCATGCACACTCACTTACACACACTCACTTACACCTATAACGTATAATTTATTAAAACATATTATGTTTTAATTAAACACCACGAACATTAATACTTAATCATTCAAATATAACAAAATTATTTGCTAAGTTTCTTAAACTTCTCCACTAATAAATCAAGATATATCTTTGAACAAAGTTATATTTATTATTAAACTGTTAAAGGAAGCTCTGTTTGTTTATTAGATATGTCTTCATATCTATCAAAGTTTTTAAAAGATAAACTTTTACTAAAACTGTTATAGAAATTTTATTAAAAACATATTTATTTTACCGGTACCTTAAAAGCAATAGAATTCAGTAAACGACATTGAGCCATAGGACGTATAAGGAATGATTCTTGCTTATAGAGTTGAGGCGCATAGCTGATGTTCTCTTCTCGTGTGATTGTCATGCAGCAGCCAGGTACTACATCTACGTCTATCGTTGAACTCTTACCAAGCTATGCACGTTTTGGTTCTAATTGACTTACTGCTTTACATATCGTTTTACTGCTTAATAAGTATAAAAATAACAAATTAAGTTCTTCTGCTGCTAACATAATCTATTAGTAATTTATTTAAAAATCTTTCTAGTTGTGATTTAAAATAACGAATTATTCACTTTACATTTATAAATATGTCGCTCGATGTTAACTAAAAATATTTCACAGTTTTTTAAATAATTTTCGGATTTTCTTGGATTATTATTTATTAATTTATTATCTTATTGTACATTGACAATCCATCGCGAGAAAACACAACAACCCGCACTCTTACAGATACGAAACTGACCTGAAACCTCTCTCTGTAAAATGTGTTGAAATAACTACTTAGGTCTAAATTTAGGATAATCTTTTTTGTAGCCCCGGGGCGATTTGGCCTAATACCCGTCAAAAATATATTTCAAACTGACCTTTGTCTGTAAAATGTGGTGCAATAACAACGTTAGGCCTAAATTTAGGTATAAATTTAGGATAACCTTTTTGTATCACAGGCTGATTTAAGCCTAATACTAGGTCAAAAGGTACCAGTATAGACAAGAATCATTGTTATTATAATTATTTCAAACTGAAACATGCCGGATGGTAAGATCCTTTAAGCAGATAAGAAGGAAATGTTTTCCTTACTTGTGGTTGGCGGAGTTATCCTTATCTCTATATGACCTCGTATGTGATTTGTCGAGAATTATTTTAATCGCTTTTTAAGGTATGAAAACATGTTTTTCATATCCTGAACCTGGGCTTCGTTTGATTGGATGAAAATTATATTTGAGGATGCGTGTTTTAGAGACCCAAACTCATTTTAAATCATACTCGTTTTGGGTGTTAAGCACGGTGCACAAGTTTCTCTGATTTTGACTAATAAAATGTGAGCTTCTCTGATTCTTTCATGACATCAGCCATTGTCATGTATCTGGAGATTCCAGTATACTTTTACGGCTATATCTTGTTACGCTTATTGGACCACATTCTTAACACGATAGTAGGGCCCCTCTATAGAAGATATTATTCAATGAAGTGAGAGGTCAAGATCCCTAGAACGTCGGTGTCTATACTATCGCCTTAGATGAGGTCTGATGTACACCTAAGGACGGAGGCATTAATAGAGTACCTAGAGATGGGGTTTTGAATTTTTTACTCCGATGATGATTGGTAATCACCTATATGCGCGTAAGTATAACAAAAGCGATTTATGTTAGTACTTGCAGGTACGGCGCGGCATGAGATATATCAGCTCGTATCCGACATTCTTGATTCACCAGACCATTAGAGTGTTTGATATATGTAAGGAGTATTAAGTTGAAGGTCGCGATGGCTACTCAGGTGAGCGAATTATTATATGTAGAGATGCATGCGATGGTATATAGTGTCGTTTCTCTCATTGCAGATAAGAGCGAGAGACGTGTGATGTTGCTTATGACTCGTGGTATGGTAGACAACTTACTCTCGCCTTTTCTAAGTATGTAATTTCACAAAGGATAGGTATGGAGCTTCTAGTATGGAAGACGAATAATGAATCATGAACATTTGATCCTACTACTCATAGAATCAGCATTAAGGGTATACAGCGGCTGAAATATATGTCTGAAGTTCGCAAGAGGGTATTAATGCAAATGAAGAAGACTGAAATACTGGGTAATTACGTAGCTGTAGCTCATTCTATGTTATACCAGGAGTATTGTGCATTTAAGAAAAACCTAACTGATGATCCTGAAACTATCATTGAAAACTTCTTAAAATCTATGAACGTGCAGAAATTCATCTATCTATTTAGAAAACATTGGAGCGGAAGTATTTATGCTGCTGATCCTGACAGTAAACATACTATGATTTCCGAGAGAGAACTTTTTACATATGTGCTATCGGATGGTATTGAAGAGATAAGAAACTATATCATCGAAAATGATTGGCATATTTGCAAAGATTTAGAGAGTTTAAATATAAAATAATCGTAAACATCATGTGTAAAATGTAAGTGGAAGTGTTATATATAATAATATTCATGTATTATATTTAATGTGAACCTTATATATATAAAATCATTTGTAAATATATTTAACACTTGTATATATTTAATTTTAGCCTTATATATAATATATATATATATATATATATATATATATATGGTCTTCCATGGGTCAATTTTGACCCACGGT
>JABUQX010095116.1:0-23532 GCA_015478945.1 Trachelipus rathkii
AGAAATTCACTGTTAATAAAGTGCTGGTAAAAATGTTACAATGCTGATCAATTGGTATTTGGAAAAAATGTTAAGGTTCCTAATTGTACGAGCAAGGATGATGAGAGTATGAGTGTGTTATTCAAACAAATATGGTCGAAAAAATCCTTTCCTCTTTCCGAATGATCTATTAATTTTATCCCAAAAAAATTACATTAGTGTTGTCCGGAATCCTTACGCGCAGAACGTCCCCTTAAAAAAGTAAGAAATGGCAATAGGGTCCATCTGCAATTAAAAATTGTAAAAAAATTTAGTAAGTTCAGATAGGAATTGGTTAACATTTTCAATGCTTATATTGCTTCAGTGTTTACTGAGGAAAGATTAGATAATAGTTTGGAGACTTATTGTTCCTGTTTGCATGTAACAAATAGACTTTACAGAATTTGAATTTGATGTAAAAGATATTAAACGTTCTACTAGACATATTGATCTGATGGTATACTGTAGAATTTTGACACAGTAAGGAGAGTGCTCAAAGGCCCCTGATGGTAAAGCATTGCAAAGGCACACTGGTGTAAGTAATTGAAATTTTTGGTAAAAGAGAAGGTTCGTAGTACCAAGACAATTATTTGGTCAGAGAGCATACCTTGTTATATTCTTGATATTTATTATCCCAAACGCCCAAAATATACTATACGAATATTTCTTTACATTTTGGTAGACGAGTATCATAATTATATCTCACTAAGACCTTAGAGCTTCCCCTTCACTCATCGGGAGAAAAAAACACCCATTCAAAGTTGCCACCTCTCTCTTTGACCATACTAATCAATTAATCCTAAGCCCCCACTAACAGAAAATCCTTGAGTGTTCCTTTAGCTAACATGGTAAAAATCTCGCATCTCAGCTGCCCTACCCCTTTATGACCCGGCCAATTCATTCTTACCTAAACGTATAAGCCAATCTTAGGACATATACGACACCCTATGATTTCTCTGTTATATGCAATAAATTCGTTCGCACCCACTATCCTTACCTATACGCCTATCCTAGTTTTTCTTAATATATATTAAAAGATATTATGAACATCCACCCCAAAAATTTTTAGCAACTTTTTACAAACAAATAACTTAACAGCAATATAAGGACCTATCTTATGAATTTATGAAACTATATGTGTAGTCTTGAAAACCCTAAAAAGGTTGAACTCAATATATCTTAAACAGAAGGAGAATCAAGAACACAGATATGTGAGAGAGAGATTATATCGTGAGGCTATCTATCCAGGAACTGAGGGAAGATAAACACATATACCTACAAGGTCTCATCACCTACACTGAATCTACATATTTGAAAAAGATTTCTGGAGGCTATCTATCAGAGTAACGAGAAGATAAAAAACCTCTAAACAAATATACATCTTAATTAATTAAACTTATTAAATCTTAAACAAAATCACAAATAATTAATCATAAACTTAATTTATCTATGCAAACAAACTTAATAATGCAATCCTTTACCGATTACTCTATTAATATTACACCACAATATCCCAACACCACTTAAAAGTTACCAAAAAATAGTACTCCCGGTAACAACCAACCAAATCTACAGTATTCCACTACCCAATACAATACCATATTACCTAATACATATAATATACGAAAAATATAAATATAAATTACTAAATATATAATAATCGATATATTCAAATAAAAAGTTAAATATCCGAAACGAAAGTCAAATCAAGTAAATTTTAGTTTTAGTAAGTAGTCTTTTAATAAGTTACAAACAAACACATTAAGTTTCAGTATTTGTTTTTTTTTTAAATGTTTTTCTCAAATTCTTCTAAAAATGTTTTTCAAATTTTAGTATTTTGTTTTCTCACTTTCAAAATAGTTCGGTTTTCTTTTCAGTTAGTTTAAATTTCAAAATAGTTCGGTTTTCTTTCAGTTAGTTTAAATTTCAATTTTGTTTTCAGTTGGCTTTTCTAATCTAATCTCAATTTTTCCTTTACCACTTGTAATTTGTAATTAGTCTTTTCTAATTTCAATTTTCTCGTTTCTCTTTTATTTTAGTTTTGAAAAATAATTAATCCTCTTTATTTTTCCACTTAAATTTATAAAATAGGTTACAAATTTCTTTTTATGTTCAAATTTGATGGTCCAATTCAATTAAATTGTTCCATTGTCCATAACAAATGGAACCAAAAAAAAGGATACATTCACATGAAAAAAATTGGATGCAAGAATTTCAGAAGACAACCACAGGGAAACAAATTCGGCTCACAAAAACTGGCCACAGCAAAAAATTCAGCTCCAAAATAATATCAGCTCCAAAAAAACTAGAATGAGAAAAAAATAAACAAATCCTAACATGACATAAATTATAGGAAAAATTTTGAAAACAATAATTTAAATAATAATAAAGATCATTATGAAACTCTTGAAAATAATAATAAACTAAATATTAATAACGATCATTAAATTTGCATTATTATTGAACGAAACATTAATAAACCTTTAAATAACAATCTCATGACATAATTTAAACCATTAAGAAAAATCAATATAATAAATTAAAAAAATCAACATAAAAACAGTTAGTACCTGAACAGTATTATTGTTCAGTTTTTTTCTATCTTCTACGGTCCCACAGAACAGACAGCAGTACACCACCAAACAAGACCGAACCAAACCCCAATACTTCAATCTTGAAAAAGAACAAAAATCTACTGCAATACTCATAATAATAAGAATACCAATAGAAAATAATGATAAGAATAAAAATAATCATTAATTTAAATTAAATTAATATGAAAAACAAAAATTACCCTTACCACAGACAGAAAAATTAAACAGATCCCACATCTACCAGTACAGAAAAAGGTGTTCCACAAAAACATGCATATCTTCAATCGTCCAGTCCAACCATTCCTCTTCCTCAAAATACCACAAATGAAAACCATCAACTGTCGTCACATTTTGATTAAAATTTAAAAATATAGCCTATCAAAATATTCAAACGTAAATTCTTCTTTATAAATTAATATTCAATTAACCCAATCTTACTTTAACTTTAATTTGTAATTGAACGTTAAGGTTTAAAGCAATACTGAAAAAACAACATTTAAGATAAAAAACTTTAACATAAAAAAATGAAACTTTAAATTTATTATAATTAAATTATCAAATTAAAATTTCACACTCGAATAACACTAAAAAAAACACTGAAATCCCTTGTACTCCATTCGTGGACGTTCCATTTCTCGCAACCTAAGAAAAAAAAGAAAAAACCAATTATGAGAACAACAAGAAAAAACTAAATAGCCGAACCACACATCCCTCCTACCTAAGTTTGTCTTCATAATTCTAAACCCACACAATTCACTCCCATTTATAAACGCGATTGTTCATCACCCAATCATACTCTTTTATTCAACACCTCTACCCTAGTAAACGTTTTCTCATATCCATCACTTGTTACTGGGTTTATTCTTCCCACCTTCCACTCTTTCATCGGTCTCTCCTACGTCATTCACACTTCCTTCCTAGGGTAATCCGCTCAGACATTTTCTTATATTCTCTTTATCAATGTTCTCTCATCCTGGCATTTGCTTTTATAATATTCACTACTTCATCCAATTCCACACAGAATTTACTCAAATCATCCGCTTCCATATGCACACTCCTATCCCTGATATCTCTCAATCCTGCCAACACTCTCGCTTTCATCCAACGGAAACTTGCATACAGTAAGTATTTTTTCAAAGCTGCTGCTCGTTTATTCCATTGTCCTCCAAAATCCTGAAAAATACTCATCATTCTCATTATCATCGAAAAACAACACCTTTAGTCTACTCACATTACCCGATATTCCTCTTTATGCTTCTTTTTCCTTATCCTCTCCACTAATAATAACTTTCCCCTTTAACCACAAGTCCTCCACTGTTTCCCCATTTTCATTCAAGTCATCCTCATTCACCAGAAACTTAAACATGGGATGAATATTTAAATAACCAGGGGGTTCTCTCCATGGCCTCAACTGTACCTGATGGGCCCTAAACTCATTCGTACCACCATCATTCTCATTCTCTAACACATAACTAACTACAATAGACATAACCTTCTTCACAATATACATCCCCTCAAACTTTTCTCTCATCTTACTCACATTCAACCGTCCTTTCTCAATAACTTCCTTCAAAACCTTATCCCCTACCTTAAAACTTACAAACTTCAAACTACCTTTTCTCCAAACGTCCCTATTACCTTCAGGTAACCCAAGCCTAGGTTTCACAAACTTCTTAAAATTCATCACATACATACAAGGAGACATACCAGTTGCTCTATGCATAGTCATATTAAGCCACAACACTTTCCTAACCAATAATCCCAAATCATTCTCTTTTCACTCATCATTCGTAACATCTCACTCAACGTTCGAATCGTTCTCTCCGCTAAACTCCATTCGAATTCGCATATACGGCGTCGTTCTCCAAACATGTTCAATGCCCACCAATCGCTCAACATTTGCTCAAACGCCTGCCCTACAAACTCCGGCCCATTATCACAACATTCGCTTCAGTTTACATACATTGGCAACAAAACTTCTCTCACCACCTTAGCCACATTCATACTAGTCTTATTCTTCCCGGCACAGCATATGCAAACTTACTTTTGTGATATCCACCATCACCACCATTCTACATACCAACTCGCAGTCACTGGCCAAGCAAACAATCAATTCACACTAACTCAAGGTTCAAACATTCACATCCATTCGTACACAGGGGGTTTCACATACATTTTCTGATACTTTCCCTTCTGACATTCCTCACAAGTAGTTGCAACATTCACTATCTTTCTTAACCAGGGATTAAACATTCTCTTTCAATCATTTTGAATGTAATCTTTTACTTTACAAAAATTCACAACGCCATCAACTACCGATTCAAACACAGAAAATAAAGGTACATACAAATCTCCTCTCTTAAGTTTTGAATATAATACACCACATTAGTACATACACAAACACATACACCCATACCCTAAAATCTTCTATTAATTGATCCCACCTACTACTTCCTTACCTGACAAAATACATTTCTCAACTCACAGACCATAGGGCATTCCTCTGCATTACCTCGATATCTTTCATGCTTAACAGTTCTTCATCCCCTACACCAACTCTCACCATGCCAACGAAATCAACAACGCACACATTCTCCTTCTGCATTCTAACAATCTCACGACTTCCCTTCAACAACCTGTTTCATTCCCTACATCTATGGACAACCTATTCACCCTCAAAAAATCAATCCCAAACAGAAAACAATACAGCATTCGCTCCTCATCCAGCACAACAAACCTATGTTCCACTTCCCCTAGCGTTCCTATTTCTACCTTTAACAAAACCTCTTCAAAAGCGACAAAATCACCTGACCCAATCCCTTTGATCTTCACATTCGTACTCCTCCTCTCTATCTGCCACGTTACTTGCTCAATCTCTCGTACCATAAATGCATTCACTAAAGAAATCTGAGCCCCAGTATCTATCAGTCCACAAAATACTCTCCCATTCACCTGCACTTTCACCTCCATTCGTCCACTTATCCCATGCTCGCAATACACAACCTCTTCGATTTCCCCTGGACAAATCATTTTCACATCATCACCCTCTAACAAACACTCCTCCAACTCCGATTCCAAAACATACTTCCTATCATAACTCTTTTTCTCGATTACCCAATTGTAATGTACGCCACTTAAACACTGTAAATGAAGCTCACCCACTTTTGCACCACTTACACCCTCACTCCTATACAAAACCGGTCTCTCCCCACCATAATGCACACATACAACTATCTTAAACAACTTACTCACAACAATCAATACCTCTTGCACCGGAAGCACACCTACATTACACATAGCCTTTAACTCCTTCATAAAATATTTCACCTTCCTAATCCCTATCTGCTCAGGTTTCTTACACACCTCAGTCATAACTTCCCTCCGCAATTCTTCTATACTCTCAGGCACTCTCGAAACCAACCTATCCCTAGCTAAATCCTGTAACCCATACAACACACTTTCAAACATAGAATCACCCCCACCCTGACTTTCCTTTCCCTTCATCAATCCCTTAGGTAAATAATCCGGGTCTATCACTACCTTTTCATTCATACTCTCACTCCCAGGTATTCTTGACATCAAATCGGCAATCTCATTCCTTTCACCCGGCACATACTCAACCACATAATCAAAATCACTCAAATCTTCCAAAGTCCTTGCAAGCCGACTATCAACTATCCTCATTCTCTGCAAATACACCAAGGGTTGGTGATCCATTCGCACAACACATACAAAAACAGATGCAACGACTTCAAACAAAACCTCAAAGCAGCCAACTCTTTCAATCGTGGAATACTTCCGCTCAGTCATACTAAACGCTTTTGAAACATATGCAATCACTTTTCTTTCAATCCCATCAATCACCTGTTCTTGCATCAAACAACCCCCCCATACAATACCCACTTGCATCTGTATAAACTTCCCAAAGGTTTCGGCATTCTCCACTATATATCCGGATAAAGCCCAGCTCTACAATCCTTCGCGCCTTCAGCGTTCACTTTTCAAACGCTTTCATTCATTTCTATATTCCACTTTCACAATCGTACTCTTCTTTTTCCCAGTCCATTCAGTCAAGGGTTTCATCACTCCCGAACAATCTTTCATAAACTTCCTCCCAAATTCTACCAAACCTAAAAATCCTCTCAACTCTCTAACATTCCTTGGCTTCGGAAACTGCCGAACTTTTTCAATAAACTTGTCCGCTTTCTTTAAACCAGTCGCACATACCTTGTTGTCCCAAGAATTCAACCTCATCCGGCAAACCACTCACACTTCTCAACTTTCACTTTTATAGAAAGACTCAACTTTTCACACATTCATTCACTAACTTCAAATGCTCAGGGAAAGATTCATTCATCACTATTAGTCATCTATAAACACTATCACATTCTTACTGGGAAAATCAATTCATGATCACATTCATCGCCCTCTGAAATGCCGCCAGAGCATTGGCTTACCCAAAGCTCAAATTCCTAAACTGATAATGCCGCTCAGTCGAAAAGGCAGTCACACATCTACTATCCTCTTCCACTGGCATCTGATAATACCCTCGCACCAGATCCATTTTCGTAAACACTTTCATCCATACATTACTATATCACGCACTCTGAAACCCTACACACATACGGAAACCTTATCTTTCCACCGTCCTTTTCAGTTCACCTTACGATACATCATACAAAGGTAGGTCGTCCATCAGGCTTTCGCACAGGCACAATCGGACTATTCCACGGACTTTCACTCTCTTCCAACACACCTATTCGCTCTAACTCTTCACACTGCTCTTCAATCTCATTCGCAACGGGGGAGGAAAGTGACGAGGACGTTGGTATATGGGGGTGTCCTCCGCTAACACTATGCGAAACGCTGGCAATTTTGCATCCCCAAAATCCTCATCGCCTTGGCTCAGCGCTTTCTCCTTTCCCATAACATTCGTAAAATCTTCTGTCTCCTTACTTCATTCAAACCATCCGGCAATTTCACTTTATCAACCATTTCCTCATACACCCAATCCTTTTTCTCAATATCACCAGCAAACACACAACATTCATTCTCTCTCGAATTCTCTAAGACAAAAACAGAATATAAACTACCAACTACACCAACCCTTATACCTCTCACTCTCTTCTTTTTCACATCAGGCACCTTCTGCATACATACCTGAGGATTATTCAAATCTATTATACCATCGAATACATGTGCAACCCTTTTCACTCTATACCTTGCATCATAACCATCCACCAGAAACATGCTATTCTGATTTTCATCCACACCTACATTCGTATTCCAACCTACTTTTACACTTACCACTTTATCCGTCTTCAAGGACCTATCCTCTAAAGCAAACACTTCCACGCCTTTAACCAATTTCACATCTACATTCCCTAAATCATTCACATACATCTGACATTTCCCATCCTTATTCACCTTCTTCTCTATCATCCTTCGATCAGGATGAATAACTATCCCATTTGCACTCAAAAACTTATACCCCAATAACATCATACTTTTCGTTCCTACTATCAATCACATAAAACTCACTCTCCTCCATGCCTATTCCTCCTATCTTAATGCTCTCTCTAAATTTAACTTCCACCGGTACCAACACATTACTAATTCCTTTAATATGTCCCCTACCTACTTCTTTCTGATCTTCCCTTATATTCATCCTATCAAATGCTCCTTTATACACAACACTAACCATACACCCAGTATCAATCAAAGCATGAACCTCAATACCTCCACAATAAACCTTAATACGCATACATTCACTCACAGGACCAACCGAAAACACATCGACACTTACATCCCCTATCTGTGACAACCCAATCCCGCATGAGGGTTCACCAGCTGCAACCCTCAAAGCAACTCGTTTCCCGAATTGTTAATTCTTACCTGATTATGTACAGTGTTCACCCCTGCCTCACTCACATTTACATTCCTATTAATTCCAACAGCTTGACCACTAACCGGTTGAACTGGACCACTAACACCATTACCAATACCTAGCACACCAGGATTAACCTGACCTGCCACTCCTGGTTGCCTCACACTCCAACACATTCCAGCCACATGCCCTATTTTCCCACATTTCGTACAAGTGTTTCTAGGGGACCCACACATCCTAGAAAAATGCCCCTCGATACCACAGTTCCCACATACCGGTTGCCGTACTCTTATTCCCTGTGGACAATCACGCACCCAATGATCTACACCTCGCATCTACAACCAGGCCCTTTGCTGGTCCGTGCAGTTCATGGCCAAATGACCCACTTGCCCACACTAAAACAAAGCACCAGTTCCCATCCTACATGTCAGAATCCATATGACGCTCATTTTCCCACAAACGAAAACACTTCACATCCCTATTCACACCCACATTCTCTTGGTTGACACGACCTCTAATCCCTTGACCCTGATTATACCCTTGACCTTGGTTATACCCTTGACCTTGGTTATAACCATTGTTCCCTCTCACATTCACATTTCCACCAACTTGACGACTAGCAAAATTACCCACACCTCCTGCATTCACCTGTCTTTCATCACCTCCAAACCCATAAAAATCTTCCAGAAATTTCACCATTACTTCGTAGGGGTTTGCCTTCAGGGCGTCTCTATAAGATCTATACTGAGGGTGGTTGCGAAGCCCTCTCATTCGCATTCATTCCCCTACCACTATACACTTCTTGTCATTTATTCTCCTCTTGTTTTCCTTCAAACTCCCTATCTTCTACGATTTTCAAAACATCTTCCCAGGTCAATCGCTCTCCTGCCCATCTCATTTTCTCTTTCCTTCGCAAATTTACATACTCTGCCACCGAGGTCGGAACAGTCTCTAAAAACTTCTTCAACAATCTCTTATTCCCGTCTACATCATCATCCCCAAACTTCTTTCTCGCCAGGGTTTCCAGTCGGTGCGCATACATGTCGATCCTTTCAGTCTTTCCACGCCTAGCCTTATCGAAATCATTCACCTTTCTGTGCTTCACTCCCCCTTTCACTCTCCCAACCTGGTCCATTATCCTCTGTTTTACCACTTCATACTTTGGTTCACCCACACTAACAGCCTTGTAAAAATCTAACATTCGCCCCTCCAAAAATTCGCCCAACTCTTTCACCCAAAAGACCTTATTCTCATCAAACTTCTCCCGACAATAACCCTCATATTCCCTAAAGAACTCCTCAACCTCTTTCGTTCCATACACATTAAACTTATTAATTTTTGGGATATCCCAAATCAACACACTCCGTTTCACCTTCCGTTCAGACTCAGAACCAGATCCCGTCCCGTATCCCTCAACCTCAAACACATTCATCTCACCTTCCGAACTACTATATAATGAGTCTATACTTTTACTTTTCATTCTCCTTCATGTCTCCTGTTCTTAGAAGTCTTTTTCTTCTTTTTATCCTTTTCTCAATCTTCCCAGTTTTCCCATTTTTTTATGCTTTCATTTTTCCCATTCTCCACCTATTTCATCTCTTCTCTCATTACCCTCCCCCTCTCCGTCAGTCACATCACTTGACTCATCATCCTGATTCATCACTTTCTCATCATCTTTGGTTTTCACTCTCTCGTCCTTCTTTCCAACTTTCCCATCCTCTTTAATTTACTACCTTTGAGTAGAGTCACCCTTTGTTGGGTTCATTTATTCCAATGCCCTCCAATCCATCAGCAAACCTTTATTCATCATTTCTCAATTTTTCGTAAGCCATTTCTCTCCATTCGTTTCTCTATCTCTTTCATTCCCTCTGATAATTCTCTCACTTCTCAATCAATTCTTCTTTCTTTCTCCTTCTTCCATCTTCTTCTTCTTTCTAACTCCACCTGCATTTCTTCCATCGTGGCCATTTTTTCACTACTACTTTAATCTACTTTCTACGTTCTACGTTACTACTACCTTACACCTTACACTACGCCCCCACCTATCCTTTGAGACAGCCCCACGTTGATCGCCACAAATTTGTAGCAGATTTAAGGTTACTTAAGAAATCTACAATTTGAAAAGATGTCGTGAGGCTATCTATCAGGGCAACTGAGGGAAGATAAAAAAACACCAACCATACACTTTTAAATTTATTAAACTTATTAAACAAAATCACAAATAATTAATCATAAACTTAATTTATTTATGCAAATAAACTTAATGCAATCCTTTACCGATTACTCTATTAATATTACACCACAATATCCCAACACCACTTAAAAGTTACCAAAAATAGTACTCCAGGTAACCCAAGACCACTTAGTTGTTACAACCAACCAAATCTACAGTATTCCACTACCCAATACAATACCATGCTAATACCAAAATATCACATAAAATAATAGACATAAAATATAGACATAAAAAAACTAGTCAAATATTGAATATGAAAAAGTCAACCCTAATAAATTTTAGTTTTAGTAAGTAGTCTTTTAATAAGTTACAAACAAACACATTAAGTTTCAGTATTCGTTTTTAAATGTTTTTCTCAATTTTTTTCAAAAAATGTTTTTCAAATTTTAGTATTTAGTTTTCTCACTTTCAATAAAGTTTGGTTTTCTTTTCAGTTAGTTTCTCACTTTCAAAATAGTTCGGTTTTCTTTCAGTTAGTTTAAATTTCTAAATTTCAATTTTGTTTTCAGTTGTCTTTCCTAATCTAATCTCCATTTTTCCTTTTCCACTTGTAATTTGTAATTAGTCTTTTCTAATTTCAATTTTCTCGTTTCTCTTTTATTTTAGTTTTGAAAAATAATTAATCCTCTTTATTTTTCCACTTAAATTTATAAAATAGGTTACAAATTTCTTTTTATGTTCAAATTTGATGGTCCAATTCAATTAAATTGTTCCATTGTCCATAACAAATGGAACCAAAAAAAAGGATACATTCACATGAAAAAAATTGGATGCAAGAATTTCAGAATGACACCACAGGAAAACAATTCGGCTCACAAAAACTGCCACAGCCAAAAATTCAGTCTCCAAATAAATATCAGCTTCCACCAAAAAAACTAGAAATGAGCCAAAAAATAAACGAAATCCTAACAGCCATAAATTATAGGAAAAATTTTTGAAAACAATAATTTAAATAATAATAAGATCATTATACTCTTGAAAATAATAAACTAAATATTAATAACGATCATTAAATTTGCATTATTATTAACGAAACATAATAAACCTTTTAAATAAAAACATTAAAATATTTAAAACCATTAATGAAAAATCAATATAATAAAATTAAAAATAATCAAAATAAAAACAGTTAGTACCTGAACAGTATTATTGTTCAGTTTTTTTCTATTCTTCTAACGGTCCCACAGAACAGACAGCAGTACACCACCAAACAAGACTGGACCAGAACCAATACTTCAATCTTGAAAAAGAACAGAAATCTACTGCAATAATAATAATAATCATAATACCAATAAAAATAAGAACAATGATAAGAAAATAATTAAATCAATTAATTTAAATTTAAATTATCATGAAAACCAAAAAAATTACCCTTACCACATGACAGATAAAATTAAAACAGATCCACATCTACCGCGCCCCGGCCCCCAGTTACAGAAAAAGGGTGTTCCACAATAAACGTGCATCGCTACAATCGGCCAGTCCACCCGATGGCTCTTCCTCATAGTATACGGATCCCATAAACTAAATTTCTCATTTTAGCTAAAAATTCAAATTTCAAAATTCAAACATTGGAACGAAATCTTCTTAAAATAATATTCAATTAAACAAATTCTTACTTTAACTCTTAATTTGTACATTGAACGTTAAGGTTTAAAGCAATACTGAAAAAACAAAATTTAACCTTAAATAACTTTACATAAAATAAATGAAATTTAAATTTAAATTATTAATTAAATTATCAATTAAAATCACACTCGAATAACACTAAAAAAAACACTGAAATCCCTTGTACTCCATGTTCGTGGACGTTCCATTTCTCGCAACCTAAGAAAAAAAAGAAAAAACCAATTATGAGACAACAAGAAAAAACTAAATAGCCGAACCACCACATCCCTCCTACCTAAGTTTGTCTCATAATTCTAAACCCAACAATCACTCCCCATTTATAACGCCGTTGTCATCACCCATTCTCTCTTTCATACATTCCCACAATTTAAACTTTCCCATGTGACCAAACCTACGGTGGATCACTTACGCCATCCCTACCGTTCCAACTACAGAAAACACCGGTACATACAAATCCTCCTCTCTTACTTTTTGAATATAATACACCACATTAGTACATACAACAAACCTTTTAGCAAATACCCTAAAATCTTCTATCAATTGATCCCACCTACATACTTCCTTACCTGACAAAATACATTTTCTCAACTCACAGACCATAGGGCATTCCTCTTGCATTACCTCGATATCTTTCATGCTTAACAGTTCTTCATCCCCTACACCAACTCTCACCATGCCAACGAAATCAACAACGCACACATTCTCCTTCTGCATTCTAACAATCTCACGACTTCCCTTCAACAACCTTTCATTCCCTACATCTACGGACAACCTATTCACCCTCAAAAAATCAATCCCAAACAGAAAACAATACAGCATTCGCTCCTCATCCAGCACAACAAACCTATGTTCCACTTCCCCTAGCGTTCCTATTTCTACCTTTAACAAAACCTCTTCAAAAGCGACAAAATCACCTGACCCAATCCCTTTGATCTTCACATTCGTACTCCTCCTCTCTATCTGCCACGTTACTTGCTCAATCTCTCGTACCATAAATGCATTCACTAAAGAAATCTGAGCCCCAGTATCTATCAGTCCACAAAATACTCTCCCATTCACCAGCACCTTCACCATTCTTTCACTTATCCCATGCTCGCAATACACAACCTCTTCGATTTCCCCTACAAATCATTTTCACATCATCACCCTCTAACAAACACTCCTCCACTCCGATTCCAAAACTACTTCCTATCATCACTCTTTTTTCTCGTTAACCCAATTGTCTGTACGCACTTAAACACTGTAACTGAAGCTGTTTACCCACTTTTTGCACCACTTACACCTCACTCCTATCAAAACGCGTCTCTCCCCCCATAAGCACACATGACAACTATCTTAAACACTTAGCCACCACAATCAAATACTCTGCACGGAAGCACACCTCGTTGCACATAGCTTTAACTTCTTCATAAAATATTTCACCTTCCAATCCCTATCTGCTCAGGTTTCTTACACACCTCAGTCAGAACTTCCCTCCGCAAATTCCTTCCATACTCTCAGGCACCCTCGAAACCAACCTATTCCTAGCTAAGTCCTGTAACCCATATACAACACACTTTCGAACATAGAATCACCCCCCACCCCTGACTTGCCTTTCCTTTCATCAATCCCTTAGGTAAATATTTCACATCTCTACCCTTTCATTCATACTCTCACTCCCAGGTATTCTCAACATCAAATCAGCAATCTCGTTCCTTTCACCCGGCACATACTCAACCAAATAATCAAAATCACTCAAATCTTCCAAAGTTCTTGCAAGCCGACTATCAACTATCCTCATTCTCTGCAAATACACCAAGGGTTGGTGATCCGTTCGCACAATGAACTTAATTCCAAATACAAAACGGACGCAACGACTTCAAACAAAACCTTAAAGCAGCCCAATTCTCTTTCAATCGTGGAATACTTCCGCTCAGTCATACTAAACGCCTAAACGCTTTCGAAACATACGCAATCACTCGTTTTCTTTCAATCCCATCAATCACCTGTCTTGCATCAAACAACCCCCCCATACAATACCCACTTTTGCATCTGTATAAACTTCCAAAGGTTTCGCATTCTCACTATAATCCCCGGATAAGCCAGCTCTACATCCTTCGCGACTTCAGCTTTCAACTTTTCAACGCTTCGTTCATTCTATCATTCCACTTCACAATCGTACTCTTCTTTTTCCACGTCCATTCAGGTCAAAGGTTTCATCACTCCCGAACAATCTTTCATAAACTCTCCTCCCAATTCTACCTAACTAACAAATCCTCTCAACTCTTCTAACATTCCTTGGCTCAGGAAACTGCGAACTTTTTCACAATAAACTTGTTCCGCTTCTGTAAACCAGTCGCACATACTTGTGTCCAAAGAATTCAGACCTCTATCCGCCAACGCACTTCACACTTCTCGAACTTTCACTTTTATACCTACGCCTCCAAACTTTTTTTCAACAACATTGCATTAACTTCAAATGCTCAGGGAAAGATTCATTCATCACTAGTATTTCATCTTAAACACCACCACATTCTTACTGGGAAAATCATTCATGACCACATTCATAGCTCTCTGAAATGCCGCCGGAGCATTGGCTTAACCAAAGCTCAATTCTAAACTGATAATGCCCGCTTTTGCAGTCGAAAAGGCAGTCACACACCTACTATTCTCTTCCACTGGCATCTGATAGTACCCTCGCACCAGATCCATTTTCGTAAAAACTTTCATCCCATACATACTATACACGCACTCTGAAACTACACACATAGGGAACCTATCTTTCACAGTCTTTTCATTCACCTTACGATAATCAATACATAACCTCAATCGTCCATCAGGCTTTCGCACAGGCACAATCGGACTATTCCACGGACTTTCACTCTCTTTTAACACACCTATTCTCTCTAACTTCACACTGCTTCACTCTCATTCGCAACGGGGGAGGAAAGTGACGAGGACGTTGGTATATAGGGGGTGTCCTCCGCTAACACTATGCGAAACGCTGGCAATTTCGCATCCCCAAAATCCTCATCGCCTTTGCTTAGCGCTTTCCTCCTTTCCCACAACATTCGCACAATCTTTTGTCTCCTTACTTCATTCAAACCATCCGGCAATTTCACTTTATCAACCATTTCCTCATACACCCAATCCTTTTTCTCAATATCACCAGCAAACACACAACATTCATTCTCTCTCGAATTCTCTAAGACAAAAACAGAATATAAACTACCAACTACATCACCAACCCTTATACCTCTCACTCTCTTCTTTTTCACATCAGGCACCTTCTGCATACATACCTGAGGATTATTCAAATCTATTATACCATCGAATACATGTGCAACCCTTTTCACTCTATACCTTGCATCATAACCATCCACCAGAAACATGCTATTCTGATTTTCATCCACACCTACATTCGTATTCCAACCTACTTTTACACTTACCACTTTATCCGTCTTCAAGGACCTATCCTCTAAAGCAAACACTTCCACGCCTTTAACCAATTTCACATCTACATTCCCTAAATCATTCACATACATCTGACATTTCCCATCCTTATTCACCTTCTTCTCTATCATCCTTTGATCAGGATGAATAATTATCCTATTTACACTCAAAAACTTATATCCCAATAACACATCATACTTTTCGTTCCTACTATCAATCACATAAAACTCACTCTCCTCCATGCCTATTTCCTCCCTATCTTATGCTCTCCTCTAATTTAACTTCCACCGTCCAACACATTACTATTCTTTAATATGTCCCCCTACGGCTACTTCCTTTCTGATCTTCCTTATATTCTCCTATCAAATGCCTCCATTAAATACACAACACTATACCATACCCCAGTGATCATCATAAGATTGAACCTCAATTACCGTCCACAATTAACCTTAAATACGCATCATTCATTCACAGGTCCAACCGAAAACACATCGACACTTACATTCCCTATCTGTGACAACCCAATCCCGCATGAGGGTTCACCAGCTGCAACCCTCAAGGCAACTCGTTTCCCGAATTGTTAATTCTTACCTGATTAAATGTACAAGTGTTTCACTCCCTGCCTCACTCAATTTACATTCCTACTTAATTCCAACAGGCTTGACACCTACCGGTTTGAAACTGGACGCACTAACACCATTACCATACCTACATACCCAAGGATTAAACCTGACCTGCCACTCTGGTTGCCTCACACACTCTAAACCACATTCCGCCACTGCCGCTATGTTCCCACATTTCCGTCAAGTGTTTCTAAGGGACCCACACATCCTAGAAAAATGCCCTCGTACCACAGTTCCCATACCGGGTTGCCGTACTCTTATCTCCTGTGACATCAACGACCCAATGATCTACACCTCCGCATCTACACCCAGCCCTTTGCTGGTCCGTACAGTTCATTGGCCAATGACTCCACTTGCCCACAACTCAACAAGCACCAGTTGCCCATCTACATTCAGAAATTCATATGGCCCATTTCCCACAACGAAAACACTTCACATCCTTTCACACCCACATTCTCTTGGTTGACACGACCTCTAATCCCTTGACTCTGATTATACCCTTGACCTTGGTTATACCCTTGACCTTGGGTTATACACCATTGTTCTCCTCTCCATCTCACATTTCCACAACTTGACGATCTAGCAAAATTACCCACACTCTCCTGCAACTCACCTGTCTTGCATCACCTCCATAACCCATAAAATCCTTCCAGAAATTTCACCATTTAACTTCGTGGGGTTTCCTTCAGGGGTCCTATACAGATCTAGTACTGAGGGGTGGTGAAGCCACTTTCATTCGCATACCTCTCCCCACCAAATATTTTTTGTTTTTTTTTGTTTTTTTTTCTATACACCCACTGCGTTCAGACTCCTCCTCTTGCTCGCCTTCAACACTCCCTGCTCTCCGATTTCCAAACATCTTCCCAGGTTCAATCGCTCTCCTGCCATCTCATTTTCTCTTTCCTTCGCAAATTTACATACTCCGCCACCGAGATCGGAACAGTCTCTAAAAACTTCTTCAACAATCTCTTGTTCCCATCCACATCATCATCCCCAAATTTCTTTCTCGCCAAGGTTTCCAGTCGGTGCGCATTCATATCGATCCTTTCATTCTTTCCACGCCTAGCCTTATCAAAATCATTCACCTTTCTATACTTCACTACCCCTTTCACTCTCCCAACCTGGTCCATTATCCTCTGTTTTACCACTTCATACTTTGGTTCACCCACACTAACAGCCTTGTAAAAATCTAAACATTCGCCCCTCCAAAAATTCGCCCAACTCTTTCACCCAAAAGACCTTATTCTCATCAAACTTCTCCCGACAATAACCCTCATATTCCCTAAAGAACTCCTCAACCTCTTTCGTTCCATACACATTAAACTTATTAATTTTTGGGATATCCCGAATCAACACACTCCATTTCACCTTCCGTTCAGACTCAGAACCAGATCCCGTCCTGTATCCCTCAACCTCAAACACATTCATCTCACCTTCCGAACTACTATATAATGAGTCTATACTTTTACTTTTCATTCTTCTTTCATGTCTCCTGTTCTTAGAAGTCTTTTTCTTCTTTTTATCGTTAGTCCTCAACCTGCATTTTCCCCATTTTTCTCAATCTTTCATTTTTTCCCATTCTCCCCTTATGTTACATCCTTCTCTTCCATCCGCATCCCCTTATCACTCGTCACATCAACTTGACCATCATCCCTGATTCATCACTTTTTCAATCATCTTGTCTTCACTCTCTCGTCCTTCTTTTCCACTTTCCCATTCCTCCACCACCTTCTGAGTAGAGGTCACCCTTTTTGGTTCCCATTTATTCCAACCCTCCAAATTTCCATCACAAAACTTTTTGCAACAGTTCCTTTTATTCTTGTAGGCCATTTTTCTCTTCCATTCGTTTCTCTATCTCTTCATTCCCTCGTGAATTCTCTGCACCTTCTCGCAATTCAATTCTGCAATTCTCCTTCTCTTTCTCCGCAAAGCTCTTATACCTTTCCTAACTCCACCTGCATTTCTTCCATCGTGGCCATTTTTTCACTACTACTTTAATCTACTTTCTACGTTCTACGTTACTACTACCTTACACCTTACACTACGCCCCCACCTATCCTTTGAGACAGCCCCACGTTGGGCGCCACAAATATGTAGCAGATTTAAGGTTACCTAAGAAATCTACAATTTGAAAAAGATGTCGTGAGGCTATCTATCAGGGTAACTGAGGGAAGATAAAAAACACAAACCATACACTTTAAATTTATTAAACTTATAACTTATTAAATCTTAAACAAAATCACAAATAATTAATCATAAACTTAATTTATTTATGCAAATAAACTTAATGCAATCCTTTACCGATTACTCTATTAATATTACACCACAATATCCCAACACCACTTAAAAGTTACCAAAAAATAGTACTCCCGGTAACCCAAGACCACTTAGGTGTTACAATGTTACAACCAACCAAATCTACGGTATTCCACTACCCAATACAATACCATATTACCTAATAAATATAATATATGAAAAATATAAATATAAATTACTAAATATATAATAATCGATATATTCAAATAAAAAGTTAAATATCCGAAATGAAATAGTCAAATCAAGTAAATTTTAGTTTTAGTAAGTAGTCTTTTAATAAGTTACAAACAAACACATTAAGTTTCAGTATTCGTTTTTAAATGTTTTTCTCAATTTTTTTCAAAAAATGTTTTTCAAATTTTAGTATTTAGTTTTCTCACTTTCAATATAGTTTGGTTTTCTTTTCAGTTAGTTTCTCACTTTCAAAATAGTTCGGTTTTCTTTCAGTTAGTTTAAATTTCTAAATTTCAATTTTGTTTTCAGTTGTCTTTCCTAATCTAATCTCCATTTTTCCTTTTCCACTTGTAATTTGTAATTAGTCTTTTCTAATTTCAATTTTCTCTTTTATTTTAGTTTTGAAAAATAATTAATCCTCTTTATTTTTCCACTTAAATTTATAAAATAGGTTACAAATTTCTTTTTATGTTCAAATTTGATGGTCCAATTCAATTAAATTGTTCCATTGTCCATAACAAATGGAACCAAAAAAAAGGATACATTCACATGAAAAAAATTGGATGCAAGAATTTCAGAAGACAACCACAGGGAAACAAATTCGGCTCACAAAAACTGGCCACAGCAAAAAATTCAGCTCCAAAATAATATCAGCTCCAAAAAAAACTAGAATGAGAAAAAAATAAACATCCTAACATGACATAAATTATAGGAAAAATTTTGAAAACAATAATTTAAATAATAATAAAGATCATTATGAAACTCTTGAAAATAATAAACTAAATATTAATAACGATCATTAAATTTGCATTATTATTGAATGAAACATTAATAAACCTTTAAATAACAATCTCATGACATAATTTAAACCATTAAAAAAAATCAATATAATAAATTAAAAAAATCAACATAAAAACAGTTAGGCTCAAAAAAGGTCAAGGTAAGGTAAAAATCGCGTTGGTCATTTTGACCAGCGGGGTCCGGAATGACTCTCCTACTACTTACAACGTTTCGGAAATTACAATTTCCATCATCAGGTGAAAGCACTATAAAATAAACCAATAATAATATTATGCATACAAATTTCTATATATATTTTTTTTAGGTGATTAATTTTTAAATATAATCCAGAGTTCTAACCAATTAGAGCATAGGTACTTGAGATGAAATGTAAAGAAGTAATATTTCTATTATCACTCGCGGTCAATTTTGATTCTACCTTTATGCTATCGAAACATATAAAATACTTTATTTCGTATATATAATATATATGATATATATATATTATATATATATATATATATATGATATAGTATATATATATATATACTATATATATATATATATATATATATATATATATATATATATATATATATATATATATATATTTTATCATTTATTTTTACATATAAAAAATATATTTATAAATATATATATATATATATATATATATAATATATATATATATATATATTATATATATATATATATATATATATATATATTATATAATATAATATATATTATATATATAATATATATATTATATACATATATATATAAATATAATATATATATTATATATATATATATATTAAATTATAGTATATATATTTTATATATTATATATATATTATATATAATATATATAATATATATATATATATATATATATATATATATATATATATATATAATATTATATATAATATAAAGATGCTTTACCATTTGGTTGCAAGCAAAACAATTAAGGCTAAAATTTATTTATTAAACTAGAGTACACTAATTTTTCTAAAAAAAACTTTTCTTATTGTATGATTAACACAAAATAAATATTTATTCGTTTTCCAATGAGTTATATAAGGTGAGCCTGTAAATGCGGTAGCTTGCACTTCTATCTTGAAGCCTCTTCAGCCGCTTGTGTGGGCTACACCAACTCAAGGTTTTTCTTTGAGTTGGTGTAGTCCACACAAGCGGCTGAAGAGGCTTCAAGATAGAAGTGAAAGCTACCGTATTTACAGTCTCACATTATATAACTCATGGGAAAACGAATGAACATTCATTTTATGTTAAATATATAATAAAAAAAGTTTTTTTAAAAAAAAAATTAGCGTACTCTAGTGTAATAAATAAATTTTAACCGTAACTGTTTTGCTTGCAACCAAAGGGTAAAGAATCTCAATACATATTAACTACGCAGAAAAGTAGATTTTAAATAATTTATATATATATATATTATATATATATATATATATATATAATATGTAGAGATATATAAATGTATATATATATATATAATATATTATATATATATATATATATATATATATATATATATATATATTATATATTATATATATATATATATATATATATATATATATATATATATATAGTATATATATATATATTATATATATATATATATATATATATATATATATATATATATATATTATTAATATATATATTAAATAAATATATATATATATATATATATATATATATGCAAATGTGCGGAGAATAGATAAGTGCTTATTTTACGTATATTGATGAGTTCGCCCCCCCCCATTTGCACACACACACGCCTATGGAACAATATACAGACACACAGACAACTTTCACTAACCCTCAAAATTATTCTTATAGATGATGACATAATTTCGTAGCTAACGAAGTTACGTGTTATAGTGATATCACTGGCTCGATATCTGAGGAGGTACTTTTTAAAGATTAGGTAAGGGGTAAGACTTGGAATACTTATAGGTTTTGACATAACTTCGTCGTAGCCGAAGTTACGTGATGTAGTGGTACAGATGGTTCGATACCTGAGGAGGTACTTCTTAGAGTGCAGGTAAAGGGACGAAACTTGGTATACTTATAGGTGTTGACATAACTTCGTCGTAGCCGAAGTTACGTGTTGTAGTGGTACAGATGGTTCGATACCTGAGGAGGTACTTCTTAGAGTGTAGGTAAAGGGATGAAACTTAGTATACTTATAGGTGTTGACATAACTTCGTCGTAGCCGAAGTTACGTGATGTAGTGGTACAGATGGTTTGATACCTGAGGAGGTACTTCTTAGAGATTAGGTAAAGGGATAAAACTTGGTATACTTAGAGGTGTTGACATAACATCGTCGCTGACGAAGTTACGTGGTGTAGTGGTACAGATGGTTCGATACCTGAGGAGGTACTTCATAGAGAGTAGGTAAAGGAACGAAACTTGGTATACTTATAGGTGTTGACATAATTTCATCGTAGTCGAAGTTACGTGTTGTAATGGTACAGATGGTTCGATATCTAAGGAGGTAATTCTTAGAGAGTAATTAAAGGAACGAAACGTGGTATACTTATAGGTATTGACATAACTTCGTCGTAGCCAAAGTTACGTGTTGTAGTGGTACAGATGGTTCGATATCTGAGGAGGCATTTCTTAGAGAGTAGGTAAAGGGATGAAACTTGGTATACTTAGGGGTGTTGACATAACTACCCGTCATTTGTATTACATCTTACAAAGATAACCCGTTTTCTAAAGGTTGAAGTCTATCATTTCTATTTTCAAATCTCATTTTCTTTTTATCAACACTAACTAACATATTTTTTCCTAAGTTGTAACATGTATATTTACCTTGTTATTTTTATTTTATAAGTTTCATTTTACATTTATGTTTTGTGTTTAATTTTTTATTTTAATTTTTAAATATTTTAAGTTTTATTATTTTTATTCATTTTTTAATTTTATTTTTTTTAAAAATTATTTTGTTTTAAAACTTTTATTTATTTCAATTTTACTTATTTAAATTTATTTTTCAAACTTTTATTTTTATTATTATTATTATTATTATTATTATTATTATTATTATTATTATTATTATTATTATTATTATTATTATTATTATTATTATTATTATTATTATTATTATTATTATTATTATTATTATTATTATTATTATTTATTATTATTATTATTATTATTATATTATTATTATAAAATTATTATGATTATTATTATTTTTATTTTATTATTATTATTTTTATTATTATTATTTATTATTTTAATATTATTATTATTATTATTATTATTATTATTATTATTATTATTATTATTATTATTATTATTATTATTATTATTATTATTATTATTATTATTATTTTATTATTATTATTATTTTTATTTTTATTTTTATTTTTATTTATTTCAAAAATTATTTTGCTTTTAAACTTTTTTATTTATTTTAATTTCACTTATTTAAATTTATTTTCCAAACTATTTATTTTTTAGGTTTATTTATTTTAAAATATATATTTTCAAACACTTTCATTTATTTTTATTTTATTTGTCAAAATAATTTTTTTTTTTACTAAAAGTTTTGTTTTTCATATCCTAAAGCAGTAAAGTAATACAGCAGCAAAGCAGTAAAGTAGTAAAGCAATAGAGAAACCCCTTCCCCTGTGTTGTTTTAGTGTTTTACTGTTTTAGGGTCAATAAAAACATGTTTTTATCAACCCTATAGCCGTAAAGACGTAAAGCAGTAAAGCAGTAGCGCGAGCAGCCCTTATGGACCCCCTAAATGCCCCACCCACTCTGTTATGTTTTATTGTTTTATTACTGCACGTAAT
>JABUQX010095117.1:5000-7500 GCA_015478945.1 Trachelipus rathkii
AAATTCGAATATCGATAATAATCGCCTAAGAAATATCGACAAATAAAATCGATTAATCGAGCCAAAAATTTCGATATTCGATATTTTTTGGCCATCCTAATATATATATTATATATATATATTATATATAATATTATATATATATATATCATAATATATATTAATATATATATATATAATATTATATATATATATATAAATATAATATATTTTCTTATATATATATATATGGTAAAACAAATCTTTCGTCTGACCTTTGATATTCGATATATCGATATCGATATATATATATATATATATATATATATATATATATATATATTATATATTATATATATATATATATATATTATATATATATATATATATATATATATATTATACTTATACTGTTTGAAGTGAATGTAGTAAGATAAGGTTATGGTAGTGAGTGAGGAGATTCGCGTTGTGAAGTTATGTTAGATGGTGATCAGTTGGAAACAAGAATCTAAGTTTAAATATTTAGGATATATGTTGGGTGTGTACCAAAGTTGTGAATCGGTAGGAAGGTGGGCTGGGGCAATAAATCTTTGTGGGTGTTAAGGGAACAGTCTTGGAGTGGCCTAAAATTTTGCATGATGGTTGTTCCTACTGTTGTTAATGCATAGTAGTGAAACGATGGTCTGTAATAAGAGAGATATAGATCAAGGTACAATGTGTTTAGTGACATCTAGGGGCGTGTTAGGTGTGAAAGATTATAAAATGAGGCTGAACGCATTAAGGGAGTTTATGTGGGTGTGAAGAAAGCGTAATGAGAGAATAAACGAGAGTAGACTGAGATGGTTTGGTCATATGGAAGGATGGATGATAGTCGTTGTTAAGCGGATGTATAGTGGGGAGTGCGCTGGGAATAACTGGCGGGAGACGAAAAAGTGGATTGAGTCAATAGAGGAATGCTGAAGAGAGGAATGTGAGTTTGGTAGAGGGAGAAAGAAAGGTAGATAACGAGAAGTGAATGCGTGTTTTTGTGAGGATATAGGTTGTGTCTTGTCAGGTATACCCCACAATTAACGAAATACCCAATGAGGATCCGTGGCGGTCTCGTAAAGCCTAGGGTGGATATTTTTCTGACTGCGACGAGTTCTCATTTAAGGGCAGGGTTGCACGAAAGAAAAATCAAATGATTCTCAATCATCTGATTATTTTTAGTGATTTTTAATAAAATAATTCATGCTTATTTTGATTTTTTTTAATTTTTTTGAATTTTTTAGGTAATTTTTTATTAGTAATTATACCTAATTATTAGTAATTATCACTATTATTGATAAGTATATTTTATTAACGTGGGCTCATATTTGAGCAACAGAGTCGCATGCCATGGGCGCGATTCGATCCCAGTCGGATCCTAGGTAAAATTACCTGGAAGCTCCCCTCCTTGAATCGGATATGCTGTGCGGCGTGATAACTTTAAATAAAAAAAATTCAAATATGTTTTAAGATTTTATAAGAAATAAATAAATTGAATAACTCAGATATTATACAGTAAATATATAATTTAAATAACTTAATTAATCTAAATAAATTATATTACTAAACTTATTATTATTAGGTAACATTAATTAATTATCAATTTATTTAAAGCAATTTGTGCTAAAAAAAAAAATAAAAATAAAAAATCACAAAAATAAAATAAAATTAACAAAATCAAAAACGACTTATATATAAAATTAACAAATCCCAACCTGTTAAGGGTAAATGAGACGGTAAAAGGGCTTTCTTCGACTTCTTATGTTCTTCTACTTCTTTCTGTTCGGTTGTGGATACGCAACTCATCCCAACTGGGATTATTAAAATTATTATATTATATATATATATATATATATATATATATATATATATATATATATATATATATATTATATTATATAATATAATATATATATATATATATATAATAGTATATATATATTTATATAAATTATATATATATATATATTTATATATTATATATATATATATTATTAATTATAAATATATATAAATATATATATATATAATTATATATATTATATTATATATATAATATTATTATAATATATATATATTATATATATATATATATTTATATATATAATATATCTATATATTTATATATTATATAATATATTTTTATATATTGTATATATATATTATTTATTATATATATATATATCATATATATATTATATATATATTAATATATATATATTATATATATATATATCAGTGGCGTATCCAGGGGGGGGCCAGGGGGCCATGGCCCCCCGAAATTTTTTAGACACTAAGAATTTTTAAGTATCATATCCGTTTATGCATGGCTGGTTAAATGCTTTCTATTATATATATATTATATATATAATATCTATATATATATAATACTATATTATATATATTATGATATATAATATATATATATTATATATATATATATATTATATTATTATACACAGTATATTACAGAAGACGATTTTTGTCTGGCCCC
>JABUQX010095117.1:12500-26795 GCA_015478945.1 Trachelipus rathkii
ACTGCGACGCTGTTGACAATGGTTCTAGTCCTGGTGTCAAAGATAATGATCTTCGTCTTATTAGAATTTGTCGCAACAAGCACATTGTGCGCATGTCGGCGTTATTTGACTATGGTCGGCTGTTCCTGTAACCCATGAGCACCCCAGCGAATTCCATGTGGCCTCAGAAGAGGTTTTAACTACCCTCTGTTGATTTAAATAAGTATCCTGTTTCAAAGTAATGATATCGAAACAGGAGACTTGAAAACTTCCGAGATGTCTTCTTTGGGAGGTGATCGGACTAAAGTGATACCTAATGTACACATTATTCAACGCGACGCTGTTGTTTGTGGTCTGAGTCCTGGCGTGATTGAAATTTTTTTTTCGTCTATTATTGCAAATTTGTCTCAACAAACATGTTGTGCCCATGTTGACGTTGGTTACTCCTGTAACCCAAGAGCACCCCAGAAGAATGACGTGTAGCCCTAGCAGGGGTTTAAAGTCCGATTCTTTGGATTGGTGAAAACGCAATAAGAAATTGCTATTTAATAAAATTTATTGAAAGAAGACGTTCTTTTGATGAATAACTTTGCATCTTTATTTTATTAAAAAAATACAAAACAAAAAAACTTTTCTTGGTGTGGGTGTAAGAATTTTATTTTTGACTTCTTCCACAAAAAATGTCAATAAAATCTAGAATTTTCAAGATATTTTCAATGCCTTTAGTACTAAAAACACACGATTTAGCGGTACTAATGAAGATGGCAAAGCTTACACAACTAATACTAAATTTCGCTTCTTAAAAAAAAAATTTATAGACAATCTAGAGAGTCTATGAAAACTATTTTCTAAATTGTTGAATTGTAACAGTCAAGTATTCGTGACACCACCTTACATTCAAACTGAGTATGAATGAAAACATCAACCTATGTATATATTTAAGGTTTTTACCAAATTTCATGGGCATAAAACTTTTTTTCCCTTTCTCACTTACTCTTTCTTTGGTCGGAATATGTTTCAAAAACTGAAATAAGAAAAACGCGAAAACTTCTTTTTGAAATTTTTCCTTCGTGACTGTAAAACATTATTTATTCTCATATATATAGCATATATATATATATATATATATATATATATATATATATATATATATATATAGTTATATATTATATATATATATATATATATATATATATATATATATATATATATATATATATATAAAAGATATTCGATAAAAAGTATGTATTATGCATAAGTTAAGTTATATATGTTAATTATATATATATATAGAGCAGCATATATATATATATATATATATATATATATATATATATATATATATATATATATTAATAGCTCTAGAAGAGCCACAATCCATATCTCTAAAACTACAACAGCTACAGCTAATGGAAAAAAGGACTACATTGCTGGAATCCTGGCAAAATTTTTACCGAGGAAACTGTAAAAAAAAAAAAAAAAAAAAAATCATATCTCGAAAACTACAAAAGCTACAGGAGAAATACATTTTTGAATCCTTTTCGTCGGAACAAAAAAAAAAAAAATTAAACAAAATTGGCTATTTTTTTGGGGGTGTTGGGACATAGTATATATATATATTATTTGTAAAGGTATTACAAGTAATTTAGGGGCCTCGAGCCGACGGGAAACACAGGGGGGACGTTCATACTCGTGAGGGAGGAACCCCGCGACAGTCTAAATACCAAAGAGCGGGGTTCCGGAGACCCTCCTTCGGAGGGGGGAATTAGTCCTACCCCGTGGTTCCCTGGAAGGCCGAGACTTCGACTCCCGCCATCGGTGCGGTATACCCTTTGGGGTATTCTTTTATTTAAAAAAGCAAAATTTAATAGAAAGTCTATTTATTTTAACGAGTAAACAACCAATAAAGGTCTCTAAATAGGCCTCTAATCATATTACTATAATTATTAAATAATAATTTTTTATTTTTTATTTTCTACATTTTCCTATCCAAAATGTACAAGATTCCAAAAATGTATTCTTTCATAACTGTAGCTATTGTAGTTTTTGAGATATAATATTTTTTTATTTTTTTTATTTTTTTTACATTTTCCAGACTAAAAATTGACCAGCATTCCAGCAGCAATGTATTCCTCCTTTTCCTGGTAGCTGTTGTAGATTTTGAGATATGGATTGTGGCTCTTCAAGAGGCTGTATATATATATATATGGGTATATATAGTTAGTTATATATGTGGTATGGTGGTAGAAGATATATATATATATATATATATATATAAGGTTAAGTTATATATATATATATAAGAAGGTATATATATATATATCAGTGGCGTAGTTAAGTGATAGGCTGGGTAGGCATTGCCTATCTTATTTTTAAGAACAAATTAATATTTAAGAAAAAAAACAAATAAAAATATAAAAATGCTAATATAATAAGAAACCACCATAAGAAAATTAATCTACAAAAATCTTCAAGAAATATAAACCCAAATGAGTTTATGCTTTGCCTCCCTATCCACTGTTTAACTTGCATACGCACATAGGCGTAGCTGGAATAAAATATATCCAATACTTGTTAGTATATAAAGGGAGGCAAGCCTCCTGCTCGGTCGTACTCTCAGTGCGTCATTAGATGTTGCCGTTTGGCGTTGTTGCCATATCGCGGGTATTTTTTAAAATTTTCTTTGGATGTTTTGCTTGCAATTTTAATTATTATTATTATTATTATTATTATTATTATTATTATTATTATTATTATTATTATTATTATTGTTATTGTTATTGTTATTATTATTATTATTATTATTATTATTATTATTATTATTATTATTATTAGTTGTATTATTATTATTATTATTAGTTATTATTATATATATATATATATATGCTACTATATATATATATATATTATTAAAAGTTAAAGCATATACATATATATATATATATATTATATATATATATATATATATTACATATATATATATATATATATAAAGATATATATATATATATTATTAGTATTTACATCTATTTACTTAAATATTATATATACATATAAGCATGTAAAAATATATTACATATCCGTCTTCACCCAAGAAAACATCTTGTCATTTTTAATTCATATCTTATGATATATATATATATATAAATATAAATGTATGTATATATATATATATGATATAAATTATTAAACATGTATATATTTGCTATTTTAGATTTGCATATATTATTATATATATATATATATATATATATATATATATATATATATATATATATATATATATTTTTAAAGTTATTATTATTTTGTTCAGAATTTAAGTATCTATTTTTGGCTAGTTTTAGTGCTTTATAAATTACGGATTGAGGATAGTTAAGTTTTTTAAAAATATTGATAATGAAATTTTTTTCTTTATCTAAGTATGTAGGGTCACAGTTTCTCATGGCTCTCAAGAACAAATTTGAAAGTACTGCTAAACTAAAACTAGCCAAAAATAGATACTTAAATTCTGAACAAAATAATAATAACTTTAAAAACATATTACCAATTCCCAATTTAAACACACAACAAATAAAAAAAATATATACCTCCCGATATTAAAACTACAAAATCTAACTTACTAACACTAAAGCATACCCTTAAACCTAAAAATAATCATACGAATCTCAAATCTGGTATATACACTATCCCATGTAAAGATTGCGGAAGTTGCTATATAGGCGAAACAAATAACTTAGATATTAGAATAGATCAGCATTCTCATGACCTACGCAAGGATAAAATTGGTTCATCTTTGACTGCACATAGAAGATCAAAAAATCATTTAATCGATCTTCCGTCCAACAGATTAATAGCACCTATTCAAAATACTAAAAACAGAAAGCTAACTGAATCATTCTTAATAAAAAACTCCAAGAATTTCAATAATCAAGCAGGCAATCCATCAATAGATAATGTCACTAATTTCTATATAAAAAATTCGACCAAACTCAACAAAATCCTGAAGTCCATTTAATCTCAGTATTTTGAAACTTATTTAACTACTACACCAGGTTGCCAACAAAAAAGAGAGTTAAATTTGGATCCTTCTTCAATCATTCACATCAGTTCCTGAGGATGCATACCGCCAACGGATGCGAAAGCTAGAACTAAATCTCAGCTTTTTCCTTTTAATTTAATATTAATATTGATAACAAATTTAATGTAAATAAACAGTGTATTAAAAATCATTCCTTGAAGAATTTTTTTGGTTTTGTGTCGCCTCAAGGGGATTAAATTATCAATATATATATATATATATATATATATATATATATATATATATATATATATAAAATATATATATATATATATATATATATATATATATATATATATATATATATATATATATATATATATATATATATATATATATATATGGTCAAATCCTAGATAAGCAGACAATGACGCTGGAGGGCGGCAAATTCTGGAAGGCGGAATATTTTTTTTAAAACTTTATATTGTATTTATTATATATGTATATATATATATATATATATATATATATATATATATATATATATATATATGTATGTATATATATATATATGTATATATATATATATATATGTGTATATAAAGTATATATATATGTAAGATTTATATATATATATATATATATATATATATGTATAGAAATATATATATATATATATATATATATATATATATGTGGTCTGGTAAACACACATATCATTATATTTTTAGAGAAAGAGTGTAGTGGTGTTATAATATATATATATACAGTGAGAGAGAGAGTATATATATATATATATATATATATATATATATATATATATATATATGTTATAGTATATATGTTGAAGAAGAGTTATATATATATATATATAGTATGTATATATATATAAATCTGAAGTAATTTCAAAAGTCATTGATGCCATATAACGCATACACACGCGGTAATCGTGCAAACATGTATGCATCGACTTCTGCCTTTTTGAGGAGAGGCCTTTCTGTCCTATTGGACTTTATTCAATCTGATGAACCATTTTATTGAAGGTTAGTGAGGCCACGCGAGACTACTTTGCAAAAACTGGGATTAATCAAAATTCAGACATAGATTTTTTTAATTCTAAGAGAATTTATCCAGATAAAAGTAGATTCTTAACAAAATTCCGTTTGCCATCGTGATTGTATGTTGATGCTGAAGAGACTAAGTAATTCATTATGTAGAGTTGACAAGCAGCTGCTCTCTCAATTAGAAGAAGAAGTAAAATATTGGAGAAATGTACTACAAAGAGTTATTGCTGTTATTAAGAAACTTTCCTCACTGGGGTTACCATTCCGAGGCGATGATGAAATAGCTGGCTCTGTTCGAAATGAAAATTTTATGATGTGTCTGGAACCTATTGCAGAATTTGACCCTTTTTACAAAATCACCTATCTCAATGTCAAAATTCTGGCAAAGGAAGCACTTACGAAGAACTTATCCAAATTATGGCTAGAAAGGTAATCAGTGAAATAGTGAAAGAAATTCAGGAAAGTAAGTATTTTTCTATTATTGCTGATTCCACTCCAGACATTACTCATAAAGATCAGCTGAGCTTTATCATCAGATATGTTAGCAAAGAAGGTATGACCAAAGAACGCTTTTTAGGATTTATTAAAAATCCGGGTCATACAGGTAAAGAACTAGCGGAAACAGTGATGAGTTTTCTCAAAGCAAATGAAGACATAAGCAGTTGCCGGGGTCAAACGCATGATAATGCTGCTAATATGTCAGGAATATATTCTGGCCTGCAAACAAGAATTAAAGAGGTCAACCATCTAGCATATTTCATACCATGTTCAGCTCATTCCCTTAATTTAGTGGGATCTAGCGCTGCCACATGTTGTAAACAGGTGGTTTCTTTTTTTTTGCTTCAGAATCTTTATAATTTTTCTGGGCTCTACGCATCGTTGGGGTATCTTAGAATCTTTCTTCAAAGAATATACCGTCAAAACACTATGTGGGACAAGGTGTCAGCTCGAGCAGAAGCTTGTAAAGTCTAAACAAAGATTTGGAAGCAATTGTTAAGGCTTTAAACTCTATATTTTGAAGATAAAAATGAGACCAGTCATTCAGCAAGAGGCAAAGGGAATTTTGAAAAATTGAGTTCCTATGATTCTCTTTATGTCTGTAATATGGGAACCAATGCTTGAAAGATTTGATTCTGTAAATAAAAATTGCAATCTGAAGATATGGATGTGGCCACCGTTATTAATTTTGTATAACTCTCTGTGTAACTTAGTTAATGAAATTAGAAGTTCGTTAGAAACCTACGAAAATTCCAAAGAAAATTGAAAATCTTTACACAAAAAGACATCAAGAATGTATTTTAAACTAAGATCTTGAGAAAGAAGAAATTATCAGTCATGCATTCTTCAGATACTCATACTAGATAAGCTGTCAAATAGAACAAATAGGCGGTGCTTTGCACACAGCGAATTTTCTCAGAGTGTTTTTATTTTATCAACTTCACCGAAAGACCCAGACGATATTCATAAATCAGCTAATTATAAAAAATCTATCGATCCGACTTAGAAGATTTTAGAGCAGAATCCATTTAAAATGTTTGCTTTTTTAGAAGAAGGTAATGGTAGTCAAACCTTGTCCCAATTAAATAAATATATTTATATAACAAAAGCCTTCATGATATATATCCAAATCTGAATATTGCTTTAAAATTATTTTATGTACTCCTGTGACAAACTGCTCAGCTGAAAGATCATTAAGCGATTATATATTAAAATTATTTATTTACGTTCGTCCCAGTCCCAACAGCGTTTAGTTCATCTTGCTGTAATTGCTGTTGAACGTGATTGAACAGTAACATTGGATTATGAAGATATTATTTACAAGTTTGCTAACGAAAAGGCAAGATATATATATATATGTATATATATATATATATATACATATATATATATATATATATATATATATATATATATATATGGTATATATATATATATATATATATATATATATTTATATATATATATATATATATATATATATATATATATATTAGTGATGGGACGATTCCAAATTTCCAGCCGATGCCGATTCCGATTCCGATACCAGTCAAAAGTGCCGATTCCGATTCCGATTCCGATTCCGATTCCGATTCCAATTCTTTATATATATATATATATATATATATAAGGGAATAGGAAGCGACTGTTCTCGAAGGTAGAAAGAGTAGCAGCAGGTGAAGGGCAAGAGCATATATATATGTTATATATATATATATATATATATATATATATGTATATATATATATATATATATATATATATATATTCCTAATTTTGCTAAATCAACTAATTTTAAATATTTAAAACCTTATAAATTAATGATATAGAATTTTCTTTTTTTTTATCTTTGCTAAAGAAATAATTAGTTCCTTACCTTTTATTTATTTAACTACTGAAAATAATAGCAATATTTAAAAATCTTACAACAAATGAATGAACAATTTTGTCATTTTTGTTTAAAAAAATTTTCCATCTTTAATCTCTATTGTGCAATCTTAGCTAAATATTATTCTGTATACATTTGTAGTCAAAGCATGACTCTTATATTGTAGTAAAAATACAACATTTATCCCGTTTCGAGTGGTAATCCTGATTTTTTAGGGTATCAAATTGATCCTCCAATTTGAAGAGTCTTCTTCACTTTCCACGGAAAAAGGGGGCGATATTTTTTAGCAAGGACACCCAAATGCTGAAAAACCTCTATTCGATGACCACCATTGTAAGGGACTCTCTGAATTTTTAATAAGTTTCATATTATTATATTGGCTGATTTCTACTTTATAACATCTTCAATTTTTTTTCAATATATGTGTCTTTTCTCCTTAGGAAAGAGTTTCTTTGCTGTTTTTAAAGTCTTTTTCTTTAAATCTAAAACAACTTTTCTAAAACCGTGAAGTTAACTATTATCTTCAGTATCACTCTTTTCGCCCCATTCTGTTGATAAATGAGAAAATCTGAAAATTGGTTTAAAAGTAGTGGAAACTGTTTTCCTTTCCTTTATACAACATATATCTTCGCACATCCATTTGTTAAATATCTCTTCACGCTTTATATAAGAATCATCCTCAAGGAATGTACTAATTTTAAAGCGTAATCAAGATAGAGGTGCCACGTAAGATTCTTATCAGTAAAGTAAATGCTTAATCGTATTTTTTACTGAATTTTTCCATGCTGGATACTGTAGACCCAAGTCCTCTCAAATAGTTTTTCCTGACTTCAAAAAAATAAGGGCAAAATCATTGCTATTGCATTATTGCCGATGCTACTGATTCCTTTGTGGCTCACGGTACTTCAATCAACAAAATTTTTAAATTTTTAGTATTCTTTTTCAAGAACTTTTCCATACAGGTTTTGAATGATCACTGCAAATATGAAAAATTAGAAAGTCAGTCTTTGTTCAAAAAATTTTTGAGTTATTGTATGGATATCATTATTATATCTGGTTTGTGGCTATCCTGAATAAATTCCAGTTGTGGTAAATTAAATCTAGTTTGATATTCTTCATACTTGGAAACAGCTTGGGGCGAGTGATTAAAATGACCCACGATTTATTTGCATATGGATATATTTTATGTTTCTTTGTTCAAATATGGCATCATTGAGAATTAGTGTCAAAGAGTAAAAAGCAAGGTAATTTCTGGAATCCTGCTTGTGTAACTCTTGCAGCCATATTGGTGCGTTATCCCCTACTATAACATGAATTTTATTAGCAGGAATATTGAATTTTTCCATATAACTTTTTGAAGACAATCACTTATATTAGATGCTGTGTGAGATACGTGGAAGTGAAACTTGAAGGATAGCATTTATATTCAATAGCTCCACTTATTACAAGCCTACAAGGAAATATTTCACTGCTCACTTACGAGTTCACGGGCATATAATTATCAAAACATATTACATAACATGACTAACGAAACATTGCCAAATGTCTGCCTGTCTGAAAATCCTAACATGATATTTTAGGCTCTACGTGTAAAGATGCACCCGCTCAATCCAGTTCTTAAATTAAAGAATTCAGGGAAGAACCCGAAATTAAAATTATTTGGCAGACTTCTCGAAATATTGTCTTTGAAATAACATCATAAAGATCGAATAAAATTATTTTCAGACTGTGTATACCAAAGCTCGGTCAAAGAATTCTGGTATACTTGCCGATTCCGACTCGACTCCTGAAAAACAGCCGATTCCTCCGATCTGATGCCGATTCCGATTAATCGTCCCATCACTAATATATATATATGCTATATATATATCAGTTAGTATATATATATATATATATATATATGATGGTATATATATATATATATATATATGCGCTATAAGTGTTTTTGGGCCCATGGGCGCTAGAGTAGTTAAATGTAGTCTGTATATATATATATATATATAGCAGTATATATATATATATATATATATATATATATATATATATATATATATATATAGTTATATATATATATATATATATATATATGTATATATACATAAGGGCGTAATTCTTTTAAATTCATGGGCGCGCTAGAGGTTAACAGTGGGTCTGTATATATATATATATATATATATATATATATATATATATATATATATATATTTATATATATATATATATAAATATATATATATATATATATATATAGAGATATATAGATATAAGGTTACCATATTTTATGATCTTAAATATTGTAAATAAGGTTATATGCAGTTATTATATATATATATATATATATATATATATATATATATATATATATATATATATATACATATATATATATATACTATATTATATAGCATATATATATATATATATATTAATATATATAATATATATATATATATAAGTATATATATATATATATATTATTAATATATATTTGATATTATATATATATATATATATATATATATATATAATAAGGTTATAGTAAAGATTATTTTAAATATAGATGTAATATTTTTGAATGAAGATATATATAAATATGTTTGAAAATTAATTTAAATTTGGTGTGAAGATTATATATGAATATATATAGATATATATATATATATACATATATATATAGTATGTTATATATATATATATATATACATATATATATATATATATATTTAAATACCAATGAATATTTGATATAAGTATAGCAGAAAGAAATATAGCAGCATATATATATAAGGTTATATATATATAAGAGTATATGGTATATAATATATATATATATATATATATATATATATATATATATATATATATATATATATATATATATATATATATATAGTTCCCCACCACCAAAAGGAGGGGCCTAACTATTTTACTCAGACGGCCCGGGCTCCGGCTCCGGCCTGGGTCTCCAGCTCCGGTTTATGCACTATTTGAAAATTGTTGAGCATTTTTTTGGTAATATATTTTTACCTAAAAATATTTCTTGAAAAAATTATACCAATGCTCCTGCTCGGCTCCGGATTCGACTAAGGATTCTGCACTACTTGAAAATTAATTAGCACTTCTTTGGCAATAACTTTCATCTAAAAATATTTCCTCTCTAAAAAAATTTATGCCAAGCATCCGACTGCGACTCTGCTCCTGCACGCGCTCCGCCCCGGCCTCAGCCTGCCTGTCTTACAAGCTTCTGCACTAGCTAAATTGTCCACACCCTTTTGTAATATATTTTTTACCTAAAAAAAATACTTTTTAAAAAAAAAAATTTATAATCCAGCATACCCGGTTCGGCTCCGCTCCGTCTGGTCTGACTAAGATTTCTGCACTATTGTAAATTGTCCAGCACTTACTTCTTTCGTAATATTTTTCACCTAAAAATATTTTTTGAAGAAATTTATATTCAGCATCCGCTCCGGTTCCGGTCTGGACTAAGGTTTCTTGCACTACGAAATTGTTCTCCTGGTAATATTTTTCTACTGCTAAAAATATATTGTTTGAAAAAATTTATATTCATCCGGCTCCGGCTCCACCTTCGGCTCCTGCTCCGGCTCCGATTAAGGTTTCTGCATGCACTATTTGAAAATTGTCCAGCACTTCTTTGGTAATATATATTTTTCACCTAAAAAAATTTTTGAAAATTATCCAAGATCCGGATCCGGCTGTAGCGGGGATTTTACGCTAAAATACTCAACTCAAAGTGAGGCTGTCTTCTCCAGGACAAACGAAAGTGTGGAACGTGTAAATAAAAACCATACACCTTAATTTTATTAAGAAATTGTAAAATATATAGACACAATCCACACTTATTATATTCAGCATACAACTTATACTACTTATTAAAGTATGAAATGTTCCACAAAACACGATAATACAAGAATACAAAAATATTATTCTACAAGGTATTCCAAATACCACTTACTATAGTTTACCACTACCAACTACTACAATATACTATATACTACACACTACAGTATTAACCAAGATAACCTTAAACATACAACATATATATATTACGGACATAGAAATATATAAATAAAAAATAATAAATAAAAAAATATTAAATATACGATATTGTCAATTGTGAAATAAACCTTAGTTCACCAATTATGGTGCCTTTAATTGTTTGTAGGTTTAATGTTTACCACTTAAGGCACCTATATTGTATTTTGGTACCACTTTTATTTATAGTTTTTTCACGGACACGTATTATAGTACCGGTTATGGTACCTACACTCTTTATTTTTCAATTTAGTTTTCTAAATTATGGTACCCTTAAAATGGTACCTTTAAGTTAAGTTTTATTTGCAATTTCCAAATGTTTTTCTAGTTTTCAAACTCCTATTTTCAAAATTCTACCTTTTATTTTAGTTCAGTACTTTTAGTTTAGTTTTCAAAAATAATCAGTTTTCTCTATACTTTCTTTTATTTTTCCAATTTTATAATTTTCAAAATATGTTACAAATTCCTTTTTCAATTTATTTTCCAAATATCCTTCTGTTTAGGTGTACCTACACCGTTTCTTTCAATATATATTACGTTTTAGGTTTGGTACTTAAGTACCCGGATCGTTGAACACTGGCTGCCACAATGAATTACAGCAAAAAAAATAATGGAGTCCCAAAATAAGCCGCCTCAAAACAAATTGGAGTTCCAGGAAAAAAATGAGGTCCAAAAAAAACTGCAACGAGAAAAAATAAACAAATCCTCACCTGACATGTAAATAAATAAAGTAAATAATAAATAAAGAAATCCTAACCTGAATCTAAGTATTAAATAAGTAATTAAAATCATAAATTATGCCGTAAGTAAATACCTATCAAATCAAAATCAATCTTTAACATTTCAACAATTTAACATTAACATTCAAAACTAAAATAATTAATCATTTAAAATTCAAAAATGCAAAATTCAAAGTTTCAACTATTTAAATCAAAATTTATAATAAGAAAACTAAATACAAACAAAAATAATAATTAGTGGCTACCTGGCCAATCCAATGGTGTTGACCAGTTTTTTCTCTTACTTCCCGAGTTCTACAGACCTCAATACAAAGAAGGATTAAAGACAGATCCCACATCTACCAGAAAATGACAAGTTCCACAAAAAACACATCTCGTACAATACAATGCAAACCTAAGAGAAAAACAATTATGAGACAATAATAAAAACTAAACCACCACACGGCTTCGACTCCTGCTCCTGCTCCGGCTCCGGCTCCGACTGTTTCTGCAACCATATGAAAATTGGTTCAGCACTCTTTTAATAACAATTTTTTTTACCTAGAAAAAGATTTCTTGATAAAAATATACACACAGGATCCACCTCCATCTCCGGCTCCGTCTGGGGTCTGCACTATTTGAAAATTGCCCAGCACTTCTTTTGTTGGTAGTATATTTTATCTAAAAATATTTTTGAAAAATACTTATGCCAGTTCGGCTCCGGGCTCCACCTGGCTCCGGTCTGCTCCGGCTAAGGTTTTTGCCACCATTTGAAAATTGTCCAGTGCTTGTGTTTTGGCAATATATTTTTCCCTAAAAAAATATTCTTGAAAAAATTACACCCAGGCTCCGGCTCCGCCCTGGCCTGGCCTGGCTCCGGCCCGGCTCCGACCTGGCTCCGCCAAGGTTTCTACACTATTTAAAAATTGTCCAGCACTTCTTTGGTAATATATTTTCACCTAAAGAAATATTTATTGAAAAATATACCCAGAATCCGGCTCCGTTTCTGACTCCGGCTCCAGTCAGCTCCGGCTCCGGTCCCGTTTCTGACTAAGGTTTCTCCACCATTTGAAAATTGATCAGTACTTTTGGTAACAAATTTTGACCCAAAAAAAAAAAAAATTTCTGATAAAAATTATACCCAGGATCCTCGATTCCGGCTCCGGCTCAAGGCTCCGACTTCGACTTCACCTATTTTACCGAGTAAAAGCTGGAGCCTGGGTTGGAAATTGCAAACAAGAAAAACAAAAATTCTGGTTATTAAAAATAAAACATTTTTGATCCTGAACCTGAATTGCAATTTTGACTGGAATTGAATTTTAGTTCGACACCTCTAAATAAATTTCGTATCTAAAAACCATTTAGAATTTACAAAATAATTACACCATGATGTTCAGGAGGAATTTTTCTACTAATTTAGATAATAAAAAAAATGGAAAATTTTGATTTTGCCTTCAAATAGTAGGGGTCTAGTTATGAAGTCTCCCCTTAATATGACTCATTATGATTTAAACATGTGTGATTGTTTAAGAGCTACTATAGAATTCCAATATCAAGGTTGAGAAGAAAAGATTGCTATAAATTAAAAACAATACAATGTAGGCAAATTGAACAAAATTGGCGATATTCGTATACGTTTCGTAACGCGACTTGAAACGCTTCTACTTTTTACTTCCTCATTCAAATATTATTTTAACGCCGAAGATTTGCTAACAGTTAAATGAACCGTAACTATATATTATTATATATATAAAAGAGATGTTTCACAGAAATAATATCATTAAAAATATTATAAATTCTGGAAAAGATATGATAAACCAAAATAGAATGAGGTTTTCAACTATTTGGTAAGAGATAATAACACTATAAGACCTATAACATTATAAATTATATATATATATATATATATATAAGTATATATATATATATATAAGAGGTAGCATATATATATATATATATGGTAAGAGTATATATATATGTATATTATGGGCGCAATGAAAAACGCAAGCGTTTCAGCCAGATAAATGCGAAACGGTTAAACACCCAAATTGAACTGAACGTAAAGCGCAATACCAG
>JABUQX010095118.1:15000-45719 GCA_015478945.1 Trachelipus rathkii
ATATATTATATATATTATATATTAATATATATATATATATATATATATATATACTTTGTCTACCAACCATACGTGTACGTACAGACACGTATAGTGGGGTGTGCCACACGCACACAGAGTTGAGTTGACTCACCTGGCACGTGACTCATTCACACCTGCTCAATCGGTTATAGATGCATGATACGCGCGAGCGTATAAACAAACGAATGCCTTTGTAAAAACAATGCAATAAGCAATTGTTTCTTTTCGGTTTTTCTATTCTCGCCATTCTTGATTTTATTTAAACGAATTAAAGTAAGGATATATATATATATATATATATATATATATATATATATATATATATATATATATATATATATATATATATATATATATATATATATATATATATATATATATATTATATATATATATATAGGTATACATTTTTCGTATGTGTATAAACATATGTGTTTTAATGTAATTGGACTTTAATTGATAGCAACTCCAATCAGTTTAAAACTTTAAAATTATTTGTTTTAACACTGCCAAGGAACCTCTCACTACAAGCCAACTTCAATTAAAAACATAACTATTGCCACAGTTAATTTTTATTTGTCTTAATAGCTTTCGAGGTTCTTAGTTAATTTAAAAATATTAAAAGTAGAAGTGATTCATTTTAATATTTTCTTTAAAGTTGGTAGTGATTCATTTTACTATTTTCTTTAAAGTAAAAGACAAAAGTCATTAGACCACACTGTCCTTTGATTACATTAAAAACCCTCACCGACTTTTCTCATCAAAAAACTTTATTATATCTTCCATCAAACTCATTTTACCCTTTTTTCTCCAAAAATCACAGCCTTTCTTTCATTCTCTTAGTTTTAAGCCTTGATAAATACCAATAAATATATATATCATATATATAGCTTTTGAGGTAAAATGGCCGAGAGAAACGGAGTTAGAGAAGACGAGAGAGAGGGAAGAGGAGGAGAATGCGAGTCGAGAGAGAGAAAAAAATAAAGAAAGAAAATGAGATGAAAAAAGAGAATAAGTTGGAGGAAGAAAATAAAATAGAGAAAGAAAACAGAGGAGAGAAAGAAATGAAAAAAGAAAACGTTCCACCCTTTCCGCTGCATACAAGAAAGGAGGACAAAATGGCAAGTTCGAAAGAGGGAAATAACCAAGCAGATAAAGCCAGAATTCTGTTATCTACAGATGCAACTCAAGGTAATAACGATTCCTACAAGGAAGAATTGATGGCATTCATAGCCTTTGAATGCCCAGAACAAACACCTTTCACCACATTTTTGGGAGAACTAGAAAGCTTAATGAAAGCATACTTAGAGAAAGCAAAAGACAAAACCCCTATCTATCCTTTCGAGAAGGACAAAGTCAACTATATGATAATAGCTAAGATTGTCGATCATGTCTCTCCCACGAAAAATGGTAAGTGTTTGAAGAATGAAATTATTAAGGTGTTTGATCCAATGATGAATATTCGATCTCTGTTAGAAAAGGTATCAAAAATAGCCGCTGCAATTCTAGAAGAACCCGATCTACACAGGCCCTCCGTGCCTAAAAAGATAAATGAAAATCTCGAACGGTCATCCGCACCTAAAGAGATAAACCAAGATCTCAAACGGCCATCCGCGCCAAAAGGAGATGAAAGCCTTGACAAGCCCTCTGCGCTTAAGAGAAGTAAGGGAAGTTTTGCTTTGTACGATGCCACTCAAGAGAGACCGCTGTTAAGGAGACAGGAGCAAGCAGAGGAAGTACCTCTCTCCTCCGCCCTTCACCATGCTGGAGCCGACGAGCTGAAGAATCAACAGTCAGGGAGACCGGAGCAAGCAGAGGAAGTACCTCTCTCCTCCGCTCTTCGCAATTTTGAATCCAAAGAATTGATGAAACAACTGTTTAGGGGACCGGAGCAGGAAGAGGAAGTACCTCTCTCCCCCCCTCTTCAAAATTTTGAGTCATCGGGAGCCAAACCAAAACAGAGACACCCTTCCACTATAAAAGACAATTCAAGTCAATCAGAGAATTTGCAGGCAGCCAATGATCACCTTGAAGAAGAAGAGAAAATCGATCGGAAAGGAAAGCAATATTTTTTCAATACTGTTTTAGCTTTCAAGAAAGAACAAGAGGGTTTAAACTCCATAACAGTTCTGAACACCTCCTCAATTTTCAGTTTTATCACACGACAAACGCTAAACGATCTCGGAAGGAAAGAGAAAACCATAGCGTTATGTAAGTTAACAAAAGTACGAATCAGGGGCCTGAGTGGTGAGAATCCACAGCCTTACCGAGAAATAGAACTGTACTTGCAGTTAGCAAACCAATATAAAAGGATCCGGTTCCTCATACATGAGCTAGAAGCCCCATGGAACCTATTGCTTGGTACCAACGTTTTAGAAAGCATGGATATCAGTGTCAATTTATACCAAAAGATGATAATTTGTGGGGGCAAACATGTCACCAAAATTCATTTAACTCCTTTTAAAGAAATAGAGAGGGACACCAAGAGAAGCCCCTATCATCAAAGGAAGAGATATGCCTCCTCCATCCCTTATACCCTGCACGAAATTGTATTCAAAGAAGGAAGAATTAGGGAGGGAGATGTCATTAAAGAGGAATAATTTAATGAGTAACACACCATATGAGGGAAAGAAAAGTTCAAGATGATCTATATATATATATATATATATATATATATATATATATATATATATATATATATATATATATATATATATATATATATATATATATATATATATATATATATATATGTGTGTGTACACGTGTGTTGTGTATATATATATAAGTGTTTAAAAATGGCATTTACAAACGATAAGAATAGTCTGCTTCCTCCCTCATGAATGAGTGTGCAATTCCCATTAAAAAATTTCCCAGTCTCATATGAGACATGTTTAAGTAATAATTTTGAATAAATTTCTGTTTTCATGTGTATAAAACGCGGTTCCATTCCTTTAGTAAATATTTTTGTTTGTCATAAAAGAGTAAGTTTAGTTTTATATCTGTGCGATTGACCAAGAACCTTTCTACTACTTTTTATGTACATTTAAAGATGGAATTCAAAACCTTTAAAAAAGATACTTAAATTGATCGAATAGCATGTTTCATCAATCAATTTTTCTTTTATGTATATTCGAGATAAAATTCCGAAGAAAGAGGTGACTACACCTCTATAGCACAGATATGTAATTTTGATTAAAAAAATCACTTCTCGATCATTTCAAGCCACTTAATGAATTAAAAAAGAACAGAAATGACTGTCATTTTTTATCGAACTTTGAGACCTAAATATATAAATATATATATATATATATATATATATATATATATATATATATATATATATATATATATATATATATATATATATATATATATATATATATATATATATATATGTGTGCATGTGTGTGTGAACACATACGAATATCTGTCTGTATACGATATACCTATACATATAGAACAGAGATAGATTTATTTCTAAGCTATTTAGATTGGGACTAAAATTGGTTTGTTTCTTCATTTGTGTGTAAAATTTTCTACCCTGTTAGAAACAGCATAGAGATAATATGATTTATAATATCGGTTGCTAGAATATTCTTGTTAAATAGGAAAGGGCCGGGTAACATTTTAACACTTAAAATACTCTAAGGTTAGGGTCGAAAAGATAGCGGAACAGGACGTCTCCGAGCAATTCACCCGAAAACCATCAAAGCATTTATAGCAAGCATTTCCGCCAGTTGCGAGGCATCCAATCTACGGGTAATCGTAAATCCCTAGATGCATGCTGGTAGGTAGCAGGAAACTGATCTCAAAGTTGTTACAAGCCTAGCTGGCAACAAACCCAAGGGAAGGGGGGACAGTGTAACCGAAGTGCCTAGCAAAGCAATATAAGAGCCGTATGCCCTATAACTCCTTTTTCTGAAATTTCTATGTAGATAGGTATCTAATAGATAAAATAAAGTGTGTAATATATGCCTAATGCCTTATCTTTTTGTTTAAGAGAGAATAGACCGTAGCAAAGTATTTTCAAGAATCCTCTGATTTGAAAGGCAGAGCAACCTTCTACGATGACTGGACACCATCTACAAGGTTCGAAACGAGACAAATCAGTTGAGTTTGTGGAAAGAAGGAGAGAGAGTGACCACAGAATCACTTATTTCCAGAGCAGAGGAAAAGCCAAGTTTGGCCTAAGAGTGTTAAGTAAAGATTTGATTTTTCATAGATAATGTAACATTTTATCTCTTGAAATTTTTACCATTTTGCATATGATTTTTATCATTTTATACGTTCAAGAGCAGTCAGCTTAACATATTTTAATTCATGACGAAGTTTTAGTGGATAAAATGATCCTAGCATTAACCAAATCACATTTTGTTTTGTCTGAGTTGAAACACTATCTTCTTTTCGTAAGTTAAGACCAAAAGATTATATAATGCAGTAAGAAGACAAAATCATAGGATGGTAAGCGTAGTCTTCCATAAAGAGACTTAGGTTAGTTCATCTCACATAGACAGGTGTTACCTAACAACGAGGATTAAGTACTTTTAGGAGAAGTCACTCGTGGGCCGAAAGTTTCCCCGGTCTCCCCTGAAAGACTTTCAATCATATAAGCCTCTGGATGTTCAGGACGCGTGTACCCATATTTAATATGATTTTAAAGACAAAGTAGTCATAAATTCTTCTTCTCAAATTTTAGGTTTAAAAAAGATAGATAAAGCACTCATTTTCTAGGGAATTTACTTCAATTTTGAGTTTCGAAAAGACCAAACAAAGACAAATTTTTGAATGTAGGTTGCATGTTAGTTTTAACTATTAGAATACCTCGTTGATACAAAACATCTTTTAGAGGTAGGAAAAGGAGTAAGAAGTGATAAATTACTTCCCCTAAACGAGAAAGAAATTTGAATAATGGCATAAATAGTACTAGTTTTTGACACAAAGTTTTCCTGAAAACCCTTCAGAAGGGGGTAGTAGCATTTATATAAGTTTCATCCCGCCAGTCCGACCAAAATACTATAAGTCTTAAGAAGCATGTAATACAGGCCGCGATACCCCGCCTGATCTTTTTAGAACGTAAGTGCCGATGCCAGACTTAATGCCCATTTCCCCATATATGCATTTTAAAGAATATTTTACTATTTTACTATTCGCTATTTATCCATATTTCATTTAGAGCATAGCAAATCAAGTAGGGGGAAGATAAACAAGATATATATATATATATATATATATATATATATATATATATATATATATATATATATATATATATATATATATATATATATATATATATATATATATATATATATATATATATATATATATATGTATGTGTGAATGCATGAGTAGGTAAGTGAGCAACACCACTCATTTGCGATGTATTGATGAACAGGCACTTTAAATTGCCTAAACATTCTTTTGATGTTCTAAAATCTCTCTTCAAGAATCTTTTATTCTTTTGTGCCGAAGCACCATTTTTGTACAGCATTTTTATTTCATACTTTTAACACCAAACTCGGACGAGTATAGGTAATAAGTAATTGATGTTAGATTGGATTAAGATTGATTAACATTAGGTTTGCTTTAATCTAATTTTTTGCTGTTTATTATGCTGTAGAAACAAATTACTTACACGATGTTTACCTCACCAAAGGTTCTTCCCAGTCTACGATTACAAGAGGTTTCGACCAAGGTTTAGATAGTCTGTTAGAGATGCCAGAGACAGTTATACTGGTGACTGAGGGGACAAGCACCGACAGCTGTAAAAGACATCCAAATTCACACCTGAATCACCCTGACACACCCCTTCGAGTACTTAAAATAAAAAGGTTTTGGCAAGGACGGTGGAGCTCAGTTGATCAGAAGGTGATAGCCAGACAAACGTATGAACAAGGTCAAGCACAAAGGTAGTCAGGTCAGGATGAAATTGTTGGTCGGTAGATAGTTTGACTGTAGTTTTGTTTCATTTAAAGTTACATTAGCCTGGATTAACAATCGTATGCACATATAGCAAATAATTGATTGATTTTTAGGGATTTTCTGTGAATGTTTTCCTTTAAAAGTATACACTTTATTGGTTTTTTGTTAAATTTTTGCTCTAATACATAGAATACACTGTGACTACAAAACAGTGGGAGCACTTTTATAGCAACATACCAGATAAGACATTGTATAATGAGAGGAAGTAGGTAACAGTATCCCATTTAGGCTAAGATTATAGTGGATTAAGAAAACATTTTTGCATATTGTAGATATACACTTCTATTTTTGCATATCCCTCTTAGACTGGATTAAGTTTTCTTTTACAAATATGTTCTATAAATTGACTGATTTTAAACGAAACATCTGCCACACTTTTCCCTAAATAACCCTATGCGCTGAGGATTAAGATACGGCAAAGTACCCTTAGTTATAGAGGAAGGAAAGGAGAGATGGTAACGTTGTTTTAAGTTCTAAGATGTTGATCTTGGAAGCTGAGAAATTGTCCGCTATCTTTTTTCCAAAACACTCTTTTTACCGGGAACGAAGCCACTGACAGGGTGCTCCTTTGGTAAGAGCAGAGTAAAATGAGGATAAGATACCCGACTTTCTCATCAATTTAAGAAGGAACACTGCTGTATTTTTGCTTTGTTTTATTATTTTGTTTGCTATATATATTAGTTTAGACCAATATTCTGATCTTGAGTTTCCGCTAGTCATTAGCAACAAACCAAAAACTTTGACAACATGTTTCTAAGAACCTTTTTGAACAAAGATCCGCATTGGGACGGGCACAATTGCTTCCCAATCCAATCTCTGCAAGGACACATAAAATTACAGAGATTTTCTTTCACTATGATACTTTGCATGCGCAACAGTGTGTTGGTTCGATTGACAGAGGCTACATTTAGCCACAGAATGAAATATAGAAACTCAGTCAAAATTTGGGATGGATATAAGGATATAAGTCTATTGTTTAGTATATAGTTTTTTCATATATTGCTTACTTGTATATTTTAGGCATAATTTTAGCGATGAATTTCACAACTGTGAAGGAAATGCAATGAAGTTTCTTTTCTGTTGGAAGAGCAATACCAAAGGTGCGATTGGTATATCAGTCTCGAAGACCGACGTAGAGAGTATTTTTCCCAAGGGTTGGGGGAAAAATCTCCGGAAAATTGTTAAAAGAGGCTTATAATTGCCACCGACACAGGAAAAGTACATCCTAACGACATAGATTTAAGACAGATTTTAGTTATTTTAGTCTAAAATTTGCTTTGCAGTTTGTTTATTCTATAAATCTAGGTATTCTAGTTGTCTTTATAGATTTCTTTTGTATAAACTATGATCGATTGATAAGTTAAGTACAATAGCTTGGATTAGAACTTCAAAGTTAGAAGACTAACTTTAATTTTAAATAAATATACTTTAGTTCTAAGACAATATCTTGTCACCTAGTATTATGTTTAAATGGTGTTGTAAGACATCACAACGTTCTTCTGATAAACCTTAAATGCCTGAATGACATATAGCCGAGATGAAAAGACCGTAAAGGAACTATAGTGAAGATCCTGTGTCTTACCCTCGCTTCAAGGTATGACAATGACGTAGAGACAGGAGACTAAGAGAACTACAGTGAAGATCTCGCTCTCCTTAGTCTGTCAAATTTGTTTAGATGAGAGAACTTGTGAATGCAAATATCACATCTTAGCGTTTTTTGCATGAATTTAAACATAGATGAATAGTCTTAAAAGTAATGTAGCTTAGTATTTTTAAGATTTTTTTTTCCGAAAATATTCTTACTTTTAAGAAGATATTATCAATTTCATATAGACTCTGTCTATGATAATTTGGTCCGAGATACCAAAATGTTGAAAAAAAAAAAAAAAAAAAAAAAAAATTTTTTTTTTTCCACTACTTTTTTTCCGGGGTTCCACCTAATTTCCAAGGGGGAGCCAGATATTTTAAAAACATTTATTTTAAAAACCATTTCAAAAAAGAAAGTTTCTTTTTGTAAGAAAGAAAATAATAGAAAACAATAGTTCCATCGTTTCTATGAAGAAATTGATATCCTAATATCTAACTTTTGTATATATTCTGTAACTAATATTTTAACACTTTGACTAGAATTAGTGACTAATACTTAACAACTAACACTTAACATTTAGTGCTTATGGATGCTACTGATATTTCTAGTTGATAGCACTAATATTTTAGTTGATAGCACTAATATTTTTAGTTGATAGCACTAATATTTTTAGTTGATAGCACTAATATTTTTAGTTGATAGCACTAATATTTTTAGTTGATAGCACTAATATTTTTAGTTGATAGCACTAATATCTTTAGTTAAATAGCACTAATACTTTTAGTTGATAGCACTAATATCTTTAGTTAATAACACTAATCTTTAGTTAATAACACTAATATTTTTAGTTTTGTTTTGTACAACTAACAATTTGTTTTAATTTTAAAGCATGATAATATAAGTTTTAAATAAAAAATAATAGTATTAACATTCTGTTATAGCTTACTATATTAAACTTTTCTATTAACATTCTTGTATTAATATTTCTACATTAGCATCTTTGTGTAGACACAACAATTTTATTACTGACGAGTAATTAGAATGGTGGTCAGCATCTTTGCTAATAACTTTTAAATATTAATAATCCTTCTCACTAATGCTTACTAATGTTTAAAGAACTACTTTTCTGATTAACCATGTTACTACTAATAACTTTAAGAATAAAAAACTAATGCTTAGCATATCGTAAAAAATAATATAAATATTTGCCGCTTTTGTAATGTTTAGATTTTGAAAGTAGAAATGGTTCTTAACCTGGTATACGAATATAAGTTCAAAGACCGAGATACGTTACCATAAGCTTTAATAATTTTAATTGTATAATCAAGCTTTACTAACACTTACAGTTTAATGACCAAAGTATATAGGCCAGTAAAGTAGAATAAAAAACTAACCTTAGAAAATAACGATTGTGGTAAAAGTAAAAATGAACTTTAAGAAAGGTTATAAACCTACAGTTCCAAATACATGGTAACACCATACAAATCAATCAAGCTTCGAAAACTTGATAAGAAACTAGAAAATGCTATAAAGTAATAAATAAATTTACATATGTTTGAAAACGATAACCATACCACGTACTCACTACAAACCACCAGTCTACGGATTTAGATAAGAAAGTTTAGATATCATCCGTTCGGAAAACCCTTAGAAATTTTTAAGTATGAAATATCCATAACGTGATGATGCACTGTTTTCAAGACTATGCCTTCTTCTTTTTAAAGACAAAGAAATTACACTATTCCATGGTCCACATCCAACACAAAGTATCCTATTTTCTCTATACATCCAAACTTCTGTTTGTACCAAACTTATTTAGGAAAACCTCTTTACTCTTCTAAGACGATTAACCAAAATCTATTAGAACCCTTTTTCCTACTAACCATCTTGTATCAACTCTTTACCAGCCATGGTTAAAGAACTTGAATTGTTCCTTTGTGTTTATCACTCTTGCTTGTTTTGTTTAACACCTTCTGGAAATATGAAATATGCAATAGCTTGGCATTAATCGAAACTTTAACAAGTTTATTTTCCGGGAAGAGAGACTATATGGGAATTTTAATACTAGAGTCAGTATGTAACAAATGCAACCTATTGCACTGTTTACATTTCGAGGCGACACAATGTCCGGACCAGACATTCCTTTAAGTTTGTTCAACAGGTTCCCACACCAAAGTCGACTTCCAAAACAATAACAAGCCAATACTTCATTTTCCTGTTTGGGAATGTTTCTTGCTACGATGGCACCATCTTTTCTTCAATCCTTTTTCTATAAAGGCCAAAACTCTATACCACAATAGCTAACGCCCCGCCCAGCGATATGTACCTTTGCAACAACAACCAAGTCCTTGGGTAGAAGAAAGCCGAAAGGATTTCATTCTACTTGCAGAGCCCATACTAAACAGTTGAGGTGAGTGTTTGCTAATGGTAGTGACTAACCAGTGTGGAAGAGAAGAGTGTTCGAATTTAGTTTTATAACACAATCAAAATTATCATTAAATATATTTGCGTTGAATAATATACGAATATAAATATATATATACTATGTGAGACATACCAATATATAGTATGTGTGCCATATATATATATATATATATATATATATATATATATATATATATATATATATATAGATATATATATATATATATTATGTATATATATATATATATATATATATATATATATATATATATATATATATATATATATATATATATATATATATATATATATATATATATATATATATATATATATATATATCCATGTAAGTTCTCTAACTTAATTTCTGTGTGCCCCGATATTTCATAAATGTTTCCTTTCCAGAATACTAATACGGGCGAGTTCATATCTTTCGTCGCGATGTAGTCTAGACCAGACTTGGAGGTGTGTTTATTTAAATACTCAATTTTATTATTATAACAATAACTTGTGTACTATTTAAATGTGTTATAATAATAATAATAATAATAATAATAATAATAATAATAATAATAATAATAATAATAGTAACAATAATAATAATAATAATAATAATAATAATAATAATAATAATAATAATAATAATAATAATAATAATAATAATAATTAACACCTATATTTTTTACAGCTAAAGATGTAAAGGTCTAGAATAGTTTTTATATTACTTTTTCTTGTTTTAGGTTTTTTTATTCCTGCGGTTCCTCTAAATTGTTATGCGAGGGAAATGTTATGAGTATTTATTGGTAGAGATTTATTTTGATATTATTGCATTATTCTATCTTATGTGTATAACCGAAAGTTCTGTGTATTTTTACTTAATAAGATATAAAACGAATGGCTTATGATTATACCTTTGTTTCCTCTAATTTAAACCTGAATTGATTGAGATATACTGCAAGCCCCATTGATACATTAATACTTAATACACCAGGTGGGTGAAAGTCCCCCATTGCATAGAAGGGATTGGGACCAATCCCTTATAACTTTTATTTGTCACTTTTATTTCTCTTCATGTAACTGTGTCATTGTGTGAGGCAAAACGGGGAGTTTTTAAACACGAAGTGAATGTGCTAAAGAGATATGAAACTCAGCAAGAATTAGCCAATAGTGTTTACTGAAATAAACCTCTCCATTCAAAGGTGCGCTGCACCCAGGAGCTTGAGCATCCGACTAGCATCAGACAACTCTGTGTCTATGCATCTACTAAGTCCCTCATCCACAATATAAATCGCATTGCACAAGAAAATAAAATAATCAGACATATGTTTATATATATGTTTAGGCTATATATATAAATATATATATATATATATATATGTTTATATATATATATATATATATATATATATATATATATATATATATATATATATATATATATATATATATGTGTTTATTTAGATATGTATTTTAAATATATAAATATATAATATAAAAATATATATATATATATATATATATATATATATATATATATATATATATATATATATATATATATATATATATATATATATATATATATATATATATATGTTTAAGTGGTGTTTATTTTTATATATATATATATATATATATATATATATATATATATATATATATATATATATATATATATATATATATATATATATATATATATATATATATATATATATATATATATATATATAAACACAATAACTCGTGTCTCAATACACCCCAATCTAGGAGGGGGTATACTCATTTAACGTCCAGGCAGGACAGAGTAGCCAAGCCCAAGGAGAGAATGGCTCACATTCTCCCCACCCAACCAGTTAGAACCTAGCGACTGAGAACGATATACTTGACGCTCTACCACTGAGCTATCAGATGCTTTTATATAAATAAATATATATATATATATATATATATATATATATATATATATATATATATATATATATATATATATATATATATATATATTCTTTTTTATACTATATACTATATATATATATATATATTATTATTATTATTACCACCATCACCATTATTACCATTATCACCATTATTATTATTATTATTATTATTATTATTATTATTATTATTATTATTATTATTATTATTATTATATTTCACACAAAATACGCTATATTATAGTATTGTTCATCACTTCACTTCACATCATATATATTATTATTATTATTATTATTATTATTATTATTATTATTATTATTATTATTATTAGTAGTAGTAGTAGTAGTAGTAGTAGTAGTAGTAGTAGTAGTAAGGTAACAGTTGAGGAGGTCTCCTGCTCTTGGTAGCTGCATAAATGAGGCCTTCTTCTTTGGGCAAATATGAAGAGGGTTCGAAAATCCTATCTACTCTGTCCCAAAAGTAAGTTTACTAAATATCCCATGAACGACTGAGTAAGGTAGCTCCTCCGTGACGTATACGAGTGGATAGCTAGTTACCTAGGCTACATATCCATACCAGTTTTAACCAGAATTATAAAGTCAGTCATTGCACTACATCTGTTTATGTGTGAGTGTGTGTTTTAACCTCGTTACGTTTCTGAACTACATCTTTATGTGTATGGGCGTGTTTTCTATCCTCGTTACGTTATTACGATGCAGGTAAATATTGAACAGCGGTACCCTATCAAATTCTGTTTGAAACGTAACAAGTTTGCCACTGAGACATTTGCTTTTTTAAACAAAGATTATGAGGATGCCACTCTATCGAGATTTATGGTTTTTAAGTGGCACAAAGCTTTCAAAGAGGGCCAAGAAAATGTTGAAGACGACCCTCGTTGTGAAAGACCAATCTCGCCAACAAATGATGCAAATGTGGAAGTTGTCAGAGCTGTGATGGAGAGAGACTGCCGGTTCAGTGTCAGAGTGATTGCAGAAGAAACTGGTTAGGATAAAAATGCAGTTCATAGAATTTTAGCGAACCATTTGCAAATACGAAAAATTTGTGCAAAACTAGGGCCGAAAGACTTGTCTGTAGAGCAGAAAGTAAACAAAGTCAAAATTTGTCAAGATTTACTTGAAAGACTCGAAATGGAGCACAATTTTTGGGATAAAATTATAACAGGCGATGAATCATTTGTTTTCGAGTACGATCCTGAAACTAAACGGCAAAGTGCGGAATGGCACACAAAAAATCTCCTCGCCCGAACAAAGCACGTATGAGCAAGTCCAAGGTGAAAACTCTGATTATTGTTTTTTTTTCGATAGCCGTGGTATTGTTGTGCACAAGGAATTTGTACCTTCAGGACAGACAGTTAACCACGTGTTTTACAAAGATGTCTTGGAACGACTTCGAAAATGAGTTCAGCGAATCAGAACAGACATTGCAGATGATTGGGTGCTGCACCACGATAATGCGCCATCTCACACTGCGTTCTCAGTTATAGAATTTCTGGCGAAGAAAAACATTCAAGTACTTCCACATCCTCCATACAGCCCAGATCTAGCTCCGTGCGATTTCTACCTCTTCCCTAAGTTGAAAATGAGGTTGAAGGGTCATCATTTTGGGACGATGGAAAACATAAAAAATACTGTAACACGTGAACTAAACACACTTCAGGAAAATGACTTCCGGTACTGCTATGAACAGTGGAAGAAACGTTGAAACCGCTGTGTAACCTCCCAAGGGTCATACTTCGAAGGAGATAACTTGTAATTTCAGGTACGTCCAATACATAATTAAATATGACATCAGTACTTACTTTTGGGACAATATATATATATATATATATATATATATATATATATATATATATATATATATATATATATATATATATATATATATATATATATATATATATGCTTTATACAAAATATATATATATATATATATATATATATATATATATATATATATATATATATATATCTATACTAACTACTCTTTCTATCTTATATATATATATATATATATATATATATATATTCTTTGAGTACATTGTAAAATTCTGTGGAATATTTGAGTTTTTCAACTCTTTCAAAAACATCAATCAACGCTTATTTCAGCTCCTATTTTGTTAGATTCTAAGTTTCTGGATTGTAAATAAAAAAAAATTCACTCAGCCTCTGCACAACTTTTTAAGTTTACACAGTAGCGTATTCGCCCACAGACACAAACAAACACACATACACACAAACACACGGATATACAGATTTACAAAAAGCAGGATATATAAATTTACTGCAAATAATTTAAAAGCGAAAAAATAGTTTGAATAATTGAGAAATTGCGACCGCCGTAAACCAATTGCATCGAAAATTTCATTTTTTTTTTTTTAACCAATTTCACACAAGATAAATGGCTCAAATAATTCAATGGAAATTTTTTACAACTGTAAATTCTTTTAAATTTTTTGGATCTAAATTTTTTATTTATTTTTCATATAAGGGAGTTATCGTTTCCAGTTGTTGCAATTATGACAAAAATAAAACTCCTTTTATTATCAAATTTATATAACATTGTCCTGAACTAATTGAAAGAAACATTCAATAATATATATATATATATATATATATATATATATATATATATTTTCTAGCTACATATATATATATATATATATATATATATATATATATATGTATATATATATATATATATATATATATATATATATATATATATATATATATATATATATATATATATATATATATATATATATATATATATATATATATATATATATATATATATATATATATATATATATATATATATTTAAACTTACATTTTCAAAAGCACCGTTATTTTACTGATATATATATATATATATATATATATATATATATATATATATATATATATATATATATATATATATATATATATAATAAAGAAAAATATATATATATATATATATATATATATATATATATATATATATATATATATATATATTGCTACAGGGTACTTTTCCTGCGATCTGCTACTGGAAAAATAAAATCGAACTTTTTATTAATTTAAAATTTTATATCGGTACAAAATTCCTACACTTATCCATAAAACTTGTAACCTTAAATTCTAGTCTATATTATACCATACCCTCTCACATTACCCAGCCATTCACTCCAGTGTTAAAATGAAAATTTGAGTGCATTATATAACAATATTTTTGTTAATATTAATATTGAAACTACTAGACGTTAATCGCTTTGCACACACACACACACACACACACACATATATATATATATATATATATATATATATATATATATATATATATATATATATATATATATATATATATATATATATATATATATATATATATATATATATATATATATATATATATATATATAAATATATATATATATATATTGTGTTATTCAAATTGCTCTCTCAAACAGTTCTTAGATTCAAGTTTTCCATGAAGTCAATGGAAGTTTGAAGAGCTTGGATGGCCATCCTTCTGCAAGCTAATGGGAAGTGGTAAGATCGCTGATTCAACATCAATCAATTAACATCTTGATGACCAAGAAAGGATGGTTTGCAATTTAAGGTATGTTTTCGTACAAATTAGTGCTTGTACGCTAAGCAAAATTGTATAATAAATTCAGAATTTATTTTCCTAGCACCTAAATCCCAAAAATAATAATAATAAAGGCAAAAACCGATATTAATTTACTATTTATATTTACCATTTTTCTTACAACTTCTTGTTATATTATAAAAAATTTGAGTCGAAGAAGTAGTAAGAAAAGATTTAATTTAAATAGAAACATTTATATATTTTTCTATATATATATAATATATTTTTTCCATACTTTAAGTCTTGGCTGGTGGCAAAGAATCGGGGCGAGGAAGGACTGCACTACCTTTTAAAAGGATTTTTTCTCTACGTCCAAGGAAGATCTTAGCAACAACGAAAAAGATGCATTTGGAATTTAATTTGTTCTTTTTAAAAGAATTTCATCTAAAAGCATTCTATTAATTAATTAGAGATAACTTAGATGCAATTCATTATTCAGGTATCAACAAAATTTTTACAATATATATATATATATATATATATATATATATATATATATATATATATATATATATATATATATATATATATATATATATATATATATATATATATATATATATATATATATATATATATATATATATATATATAATAAAATAAAACTTTTGAATTATTTATCCTCGTTTTTGTTGCTGGTTGGTGTCATTAATAAAAAAGTCAAAGTAAAAACAGATCGATTTATTAAACATGCAAAAATTATGGTAGCTTGGCTTAAGGTCAGTTTACTCTTCGGAGATACCGGAGAATTCCAAAGGTGTCCTGAAAAAAAGAAGAAGAAAGAATCTTAGCCCGACAAAACACTGATCTTCAAAGAGATGATTCCCTGATTCAAGCACATAGGAAAGATAGACCTTCACCGCATCTACAGTAGACTATAGATGATATAACTAGTAGACTGGCTATATATGTGTGTGATAAACACACTTGAAAAGTAGACATTTAAGATTTGAAAAAGAGTAGTCTCTCTCTCCGTCCACAATAGACTATGAACTTATGTGACCAGTAGGCTAGTCACGGGCCGGTTTTTAGACCAGCAGGACCAATACAGATTAGACTCCATGTCTTTGAGAAAGACTAATCACTATCTCTATTGACAGTAGACTATGAATAATTTCGTAACCAATAGACTAGTTACAGGCTGTGCAGTAGACTATGCCCGTAATGGTAGACCAAAACAGTTAAAGCAAGATCTTAGGTAAACCTTTTAGATCTCAAGAGAAGGCAAACCTCCTTAATATATATATATATATATATATATATATATCTCTCTCTCTCTCTCTCTCTCTCAGTCTCTTTGTGGATAGTAGGTATAAAATAACTCTATATATATATATATATATATATATATATATACAGGGTGAGTCAGGAGCAACGGACCAAACTCCAGGAGTGGATTGTACACAGGTAATATAAAAAACTCATATGTTCTTATCCTATTTACATTTTTCATTTTTTAGCATAATGACAATTAAACTAAATTTCATACGTTGTCGTTATGATAGTGTTATTTTAATAATAGTTCGAAAATACCGCCATTAACCTCTAGGCATTTTCGCCTTTGTAAACAAAGCTTATAAATGTTCGAAAACAGATGACAATCGGATTGTACGAAGCTTATAAATGTTCGAAAACAAATGACAATAGGATCAGAAGATCTGATTCATTGTACCTACTTCTAATGTGTCAGTGTATTATGACAGTGATTGCATGTTCATTTTCGATTATCTACCATGAAAGTGTTCAAAATGCCGAACACTTATTCACATCTTGAATATGCAAATATGTTATTTGTTTATGGTCTTTGCAATTTGAGTGCTACAGCTGCTGTTGAAGAATATCGTCAACTGTTTCCCCATCACAGACATCCTAATAAAAACGAATTTCTCAGAGTTTTCAACAAACTGTGCGAGACTGGAACACTTCTCACTGCTAATATAACATCCGAACGAGCTCCTCACCTAGGTTTAGAAGAAGTAGAAGATATTCTTGATCTAGTAGAAGAAAATCCAACGACCAGCTCACGAAGAATTGCTACTCAATTGGACATTCCACATACCCATACCATGTTCAGAGAGTGCAACACCTACAACCGGAGTTTCATTTTGTCGGTGGATAAATAATAATCATCTTGTTGTATCGCGCATACTTTTCACGAATGAAGCAACAATTTCCTGCGACGGCATTAATAACACTCGCAACAGTCATGTGTGGGAAAATCCCAACGCAACAGTTGAGAGCACTTTTCAACATAGGTTTTCGGTAAACTTGTGGTATGGTATGGTTGATGGTTATTTAATTGGCCCTTTCATATTTGAGAATCCCCTCACAGGAAACCACTATTTCGAATTTTTACAAAATGAATTACAAGGACTATTGGAGAATGTTCCTCTAAACATCAGAATGCATATGTACTTTCATCATGATGGAGCTCCCGCACATTTCGCTCGTCAGGTCAGGCAACATTTGGACGGACGGTTTCCAGAGAGTTAGATTGGTCGCGGTGATCCAATTAGTTGGACTCCAAGATCTATAGACCTCATAGTACTAGATTATTGTTTATAGGGCTGGCTCAAGGTGGACACTCAGGATGCACTAATTCGACATATCCAAAATGCTGCAGGTGTTATTAAAGGAAGACATGAAATAATCTGGAGAGCAACAGCCGCTCTTCGTAGACGAAGTCGTTAATGTTTAGAGGTCAATGGCGGTATTTTCGAACATTTATTAAAATAACACTATGATAACTGAAATGTTAATGTATGAAATTTTGTTCAATTGTCATTGCACTATAAAATGAAAAGAAATGAAAATCGGATAAGATCATATGAGTTTTTTTACAATATTATCCTGTGTACAATCCGCTCCTGAAGTTTGGTCCGTTCTTCCCGACTCACCCTGTATATATATATATATATATATATATATATATATATATATATATATATATATATATATATATATATATATATATATATATATATATATATATATAAAAAAAAGGTAATTTAAACCATTAAAACATAGATCTAGGGAAATACAAAGCTTTTTATAAAAAAATGGGAGTTTACGTTTCGAGACTTAACACCTTAGTCTCCTCTTCGGAAAAAAAAAAAGGAAAGACTTTTTAATGCGACAAAATGAATGAAAACATACGTAAGCAAAAAACAAAATGGCGTCATCTTCTTCTTCTTCCTACCCATTATTATTTGAACGCTAAATATTTATATTTCTCCGTTATGAACTTCTTTGCAACAGGGTCAAAATTAAAAAATCCTTCTGACAAATTAAAACTACCTTTCGTAAAAATAAAAAAAGATTCCATCAGTTGATTCAAGTTTTTATTCTTAGAGAGAAACAAAAACTTAGCACCCTCCCAGTTAACAAAATAATCACTTTAAGACAAATGTTTAAAAATAGCATTGCTTGTATTACCCCTCCTGACTTCTCCTCTATGTTGATCCAATCTAACTTTTAAAGTCTTCAAAGTTTCACCAAAATAAGATTCTCCACATATAAGACACGGAATCTCGTAAACACCTCCTGTGACTTCTGATCTGGTAGTAATATTGTTTTTAACTAAAACTTGTAGGAGGGTCTCAGGGTAACTAAAAATAAGCTTGACATCAAATAAATGTTCAAGCATATACTTAATGTCAAGAAGCTGTGGTGAAAAAGGGACAATTTTAACATTTTCAATATTAAAAGGAGAAACCTCAAATTTTCTACGACGCAAGTATCAACACACAATAGATCTTCGTAACGACAGTATAAATTCAGCGTTAACGCAACATCAAGGATTGGCTGATCATCATATCAATATCAACAAAATGCAACATATCAGATACATCAATCACACCAATCACAGAAAAGTTTTCGAATCATTTTGTATACATAATGTAGTAAACTACAACAAGCAACCTGGAGAGATAAGGATCGACCAAATACAAAACAAATATTTTAAAACATCCAAATATTTCAATAGATCGATTACAAAAATTAACAACCAACTGGAACATCAATGAAGAGCATTTCAAAAAAGTAAAAATAATTCTTGTTTGGCCCGCTGAGGTCTCGCGATCGTTCGAGATGAAATCTTGCCTTTTTTAACATATAGTTTAATTTATTTGTTATTTGCTATGTGTAAGTGTTATATTAAATGTCTAATTAAAAGAATTTCTTAAAAAATTATTTAACTCAAGGGCAATATATCCTCCATACAAATAGATACTATGAAAAAGTAGAAATTACTATATACAATATGAGGCCCGAATTCATCGGAGAAAATGTTTAGAGAACTTAGCGATCCTCCAATCTTTAGTGCCCCCTTCCCTAAAATCCGACAAGTACAAACCTTTCCCAGAAGTATATAAACATATACTTTTAGATAAAATCAAGTTTATAAAAATGAAGATTAAGTCCGCTTTCAGAAAAGTCTACATATGTTTCAAAAAATTACAAACGCATTGGATAGCGACATTACCACAAAATTTGGAAAAATTTACCAATTTGATAAATTGAAAAAACAAAAACAATTTTAAGAAAAACAGTCTGGAAAGAAAATTCCACAAAATTTTCATAAATAGCAGCTCGTATAAATCATCAAATCCTTCAATAATAAAAAACGTATCAAAATACACACAGAGCATATTTGAAAAATTAGTATTAGGATATGGGTTGTCATTCTCACTTAACAACGAAGATCCTTGGATGAATTTCATCAATGATTTTAACAATTTGTGGAAAGAAGCTATAAACAGGCAAGTTGCAATACAGATTTACTAAAAGGAATACTAATGACAAACATTTCAAATTCATTACAATTTAATACCCACCCCATTATATTTCACCAAGCGTTGAAAAATTTAAAGAAAAACCCAGATATCATTGTCACAAGATCCGACAAAGGGAATCAAATAGTTATAATGGATAAACAGACCTACATAGAGAAAGCAAATATTTTACTCTCTGACAACCACACCTATACCAAATTAAATAAGGACCCCACCAAAGAGTCACAAAACAAATTTAACTCCGCAATCAAAACCATATTAAAAGACTACAAAGAACTAATCAATAATGTACAATCCTACATGAACTCTCCCTCACAGTTCTACGGAGTCCCTAAGACCCACAAAAACAACATTCCCCTCCGCCCGATCATTTCAAATATAAATAGCTCAACTTATAAACTATCAAAATGGTTAGCAAAACAATTAAAGCCTCTTATTAACAAAATTTCAAATTCGCATTTATCAAATTCAACAGACTTCATTTCACGTACCTGCAGACTAAACCCCACCACTCACAAATTCCTCAGCTTTGACGCCATATCATTATTTACATCAGTCACAGTTCTACAAACACTGACATTATTAGAAAATTACATTAATGAAAAAAACTTTACCCTCCAATACCCCTTCCAACTCATAAAAGAACTAATCAATCTGTCCCTACAACATAATTTCTTTCATTTTAATGGTAATTTCTATAGTCAAACCTCAGGCCTCAGCATGGGGTCCCCCTTATCACCTATCCTCAGCAATATTTATATGGAGCTTACCGAATACTATCACATATTACCCCATCCCCTACTAAACAATAGCATCTGGATCAGGTACGTGGATGACATTTTTGTAGCCCTACCCCACAACACCAATTCCCAAGAAGTCCTTACTTTCATCAATAGTATTCACCCTTCAGTACAATACACTATAGAAGAACCGTCCAACGAAACACTCCCATTTTTAGATACACTAGTCACCTGGAAAAACAACCCAAGATTACAATACAGTATATATAGAAAACCCACGTTCTCCCCGAATTACATACACTGGCTATCAAACCACCCACACACACACAAAACTGGCCGTATTATCATCTTTATACCTCCGAGCTTTCCGAATTTGTTCACCACCATTATTGCAAAACGAAACACAATACATACACAGAACTTTCGCATCATTGTTATATCCTGAATATTTCATAACAAAAGCATATAGAAAAGCTAAAAAAAGATACTACAACATGGACCCCCCTATAAAACAACCTAGTACTTATTTACCCATACCAAATATGCCGCTACAAAATATAAAGCAATTTATACCAAAAAACATTACCCTAATACCCTCCAACAACACCAGCTTAAAAAACACTTTTTGACCCCAAAATTTAATTCAAATACCTCATAGAGCTGTGTATATCAGATCCCGTGTACAAATTAAAAATATATGTACGAGAAACCTCAAATTTTGTACGACGCCAGTATCAACATACAATAGATCTACGTAACGACAGTATAAATTCAGCGTTAACGCAACATCGAAAATTGGCTGATCATCATATCAACATCAACAAAATGTAACCTATCAGATACATCAATCACACCAATCACAGAAAAGTTCTCGAATCATTTTGTATACATAATGTAGAAAACTACAACAAACAACCTGGAGAGATAAGGATCGAGCAAATACAAAATGAATATATAAAAACATCCAAATATTTCAATAGATCGATTACAAAAATTAACACCCAACTGGAACATCAATGAAGAGCATTTCAAAAAAGTAAAAATAATTCTTGTTTGGCCCGATGAGGTCTCGCGATCGTTCGAGATGGAAGCCTGTCTTTTTTAACATGTAGTTTAATTTTTTTGTTATTTGCTATGTGTGTGTTATATTAAATGTCTAATTAAAAGAATTTCTTAATTTTTTTTTATTTAACTCCAAGGCTATATATATATATATATATATATATATATATATATATATATATATATATATATATATATATATATATATATATATATATATATATATATATATATATATATATATATATATATATATATATATATATCTATATATATATATATATATATATATATATATATATATGCCAGTCTTGATTAAGCGACGCACATAGTTAAAAAACTACAATAGCTACACGAAAAAGGAAGACATTTTTAGAATCGAGAGCAAATTTTAGTTACGAAAAGTCTCCCCCCCCCAAAAAAAAAAAAAAAAATAAAACATAAATAAACAATATATAAGCTAATTAACTATTACTTGTCAAATTGGATCAAGCGTCTGGCAACTCGATTTATGAGACTAAAGTCCTTGAACTATCATTCTTGCGATCATATGTACAAATCTATATGAATATATATATATATATATATATATATATATATATATATATATATATATATTTATATCTATTCTTGCTGCTACATATATATATATATATATATATATATATATATATATATATATATATATATATATATATATATATATGGTCAGCCTCTAGAAGAAATCCATATCTCAAAAACTACAACAGCACCGGGAAAAGGAATACATTGTTTGGAATGCTGGTAACATTTTTAGTGCGGAAAATGTTAAAAAAAAAAAAAAAAAAAAAAACATTAAAATCATATCTCAAAAACTACAATAGCTACAGCAAAAGGAATATTTTGGAATCCTGGTAGAATTTTAGTTAGGAAAATGTAAAAAAAAAAAAAATTGTTAATAATTATAGTAATATGAGAAAAAAGCCTATTTAAGACCTTTTATAGTTACTCGTTAAAATAAATAGACTTTCTAGTATAGTCATTTTTTAACTAAAAGAGTACCCAAGGGTGTATACCACTGATGGCAGGAGTGGGGATCTACAAACTTCGGGAACTACAGGGGTAGGATATTCCCCCTCGGGAGGGTCTCCGGAACCGCCGCTCTTTGGTATTTTGGGTGTCGCGGGGTTCCTCCGACCCCTCCCCTACGGGGTATGGAAAACGTCCCCCTGTGTTCCGCGTCAGCTCCAGGCCCCCTACATTTATAAAGGAAACAGTCAGATCTTTACAATAATATATATATATATATATATATATATATATATATATATATATATATATATATATATATATATATATATATATATATATATACTTACTATATATATATATATATATATATATATATATATATATATATCTTTCTCTCCTTCTTTAAAAAAATAATAAATTTTTTTATTTTTTTTTTTTTTTTTTTTATATGTATATCCTAACTAAAATTTTACAAGGATTCCAAAAATGTATTCCTTTTCGCTGTATCTATTGTAGTTTTTTGAGATAAGTTTTTTTTTTTATTTATTTATTTTTTTTTTTTTACAGTTTCCGCACTAAAATTTTACCAGGATTCCAACAATGTATTCCTTTTCCCTGTAGCTATTGTAGTTTTTGAGATATGGATTGTGGCTCTTCTAGAGTCTGGCTATATATATATATATATATATATATATATATATATATATATATATATATATATATATATATATATATATATATATATATATATATATATATATATATATATATATATATGGCCATCCTCCAGATTAGGCGACGCAGATAGTTAATGGCCTAGTGGCTAGAGCATCCGGTTATTGTTAACACTGCAACGCGGTGTCCAATGTTCGAATCCCGCTGATGGAGAGTAAAATCTCCTGTGACTCATTCATTTAAAATCATATATGATTCGATGGTCATCGAGTAAAGACGCGGTAAAACCAGAAGGGAAACGAAAAAGAGAAACATCAGAAGGAAGACTGGAGAAGGATAAGAAAAATCTTAGTGTTTTTTGGAAAGAAGATTGAAAATTTTGAGAAGGCAACATTTGTTTTGAGAATTATGTTTTTAGAGGAGAATTCTTTAAGTTTGAAGTTCTAGTAACTAGTTAAAAAATATCTGTTAATGAATCGAAATTTAAAAACTTTTAAAATTTAATTAATTAATATTTAAATAATATCGTTTATAATCTGAGATGGAGGAGAAACAACATTTTCGGCATTTGAACATTTTCTTTAATTATTTTAAATGAATTATTAAAACAAAGTAAAAATAAAAATCTGCTTTAAATTCTAGCAACAAAGAAAGGGTGTGATTCCATTGGTGTGAAGCTGTCAATCTCGAAGTCGTCGCTCGAATCATATGAAGATTTACGCTCGTCTGATAACGTGTTTTGAAAAACCCCTTCTATCATAATTTTATTTTTATGAATGGTGTTGATAAGCTTACACCCTTATCAATCACCAACACCACCCTGCACCTGTGCGGGAAATGGTGATTTGTATAAATATATATATATATATATATATATATATATATATATATATATATATACCTATATATATATATATATATATATATATATATATCTATATATATATATATATATATATATATATATATATATATATATATATATATTTAGGTTGGAGTTAAGGATTTAACCGTAAAAAACCCAACAACTCCTGCTCATTGTTTAAGAAATCAAATAAGTCTATCAACAACATTATTTCTGCCGTTGTAATATGATAAACTTTTTTCTGACAGTGATGACAATTTATTTAATTTTTATTTTATATTTATTTTAATTTATTTTAAATTTTTCATAAATACAATTTTATCACTTAATTTAAAAATATATTTAATTTTAATTCTTTCAAATATCTTAACTATTTGCGTCGCCTAATCTGGAGGATGACCATATATATATATATATATATATATGTATATATATATATATATATATATATATATATATATATATATATATATATATATATATATATATATATATATATATATATATATATATATATATATATATATATATCAGGGATGGCCGAAAAAAATCAATTGATTTTTCAACTGATTTTTTCTTTTTTTTCTCCAAAAAAGCTTTATTACTTTTTTCTTTCTTTTTTCTGATCTAATGTTAGAAGAATTTTTTTGCTAAAATTATTTAACTTAATAGAAATAGACCATCATAATAATAATAATATCATAACAAGGATACTCTGTTACAAATTTCTACACTATAAAAATACCAACAAAAGATCATGTTTCAAACATGTTTCTTTTATTTCTGATGCAATATTCATCAATATTTCAAATTAGCACACTTTATTGTTCTTTCATTTTGTCATAGTCTATAGGGCCTATTTAAGATTTTGAACTCAGATATAGGGCCTAGGGTTAAAAATAATACTATATCAAACTTAAAAAAAAAGTTTGTTTACAAATTATATTTCGCGTGACGTCTCGAAACTCAAAAAAATCCAAAAATCAAAAATCAAAGAATTGATTTTTGGCTTAGTCAAATCTAATGATATATATATATATATATATATATATATATATATATATATATATATATATATATATATATATATATATATATATATATATATATATATATATATATATATATATATATATATAGGGTTGGGGTTTTTAGTCGTTGAGAAAAAAATCAAATTTTTGATTTTGAATTTAGTTTCTCATACGTCACCTGAAATATGAGCCCAATAAGCTCTTTTTAAGTTGATAAATGTGTGCAACCCTATATCTGGTTAAATATTTAAAATAAGAACACTATTCTATGACACGATGGCTAGCAACACTAAAAAGTGTTATTTGTAATAATGATAAATATTACATCCCAGAAATAAAATAGTATGTTTGGTATGATCTTTGTTGATATTTATAGTGTAAAGAACTGAAACAGAGTATATTGTGATGTATTATTCTAATTTTTATTTCTATTTAAGTTAAATCATAAACTATCTAAATAACCAAAAATATGTATAAAGAAGCAAAAATCATGTTTTTGGGCAAAAACGTTAGGCCCTATATCTGGTTCAAAATCTTAAAAATAGGGCTTATAGTCTATGACATAATGAAACAGCAACAGTAAAGAGTGTTATTTGTAATGATATATTACATCAGAAATAAAAGAAACATGTTTGAAACATGATCTTTTGTTGACATTTTATAGTGTAGAAATTTGAAACAGAGTAGCCTTGCTATGATATTATTATTCTAATTTTTATTTCTATTGAAATTAAATCACTTAAATATACAAAAAAATTAAAAAAATATATAAAAAAGCAAAAAATCAAAAAAAGCAAAAAATCATGATTTTTTGGAGCAAAATATCAAGTGAAAAAATCAGCTGAAAAAATCAATTGATTTTTTCCTGCCATCCCTGTATAATATATATATATATATATATATATATATATATATATATATATATATATATATATATATATATATATATATATATATATATATATATATATATATATATATATATATATATTCGTTTCTAATTTTTATAATCTACATAATGTAATTTCAATTTGATTTGTCTAATTACATTTTTAGACTGGAAATATCATTTCGCGTTTATATATATATATATATATATATATATATATATATATATATATATATATATATATATATATATATATATATATATATATATATATATATATATATATATATATATATATATATATATATATAACTACTATATGCCTATATATATATATATATATATAAAGGCGGATCAATAAGTACTACATCGGGAGATGTTGTGCAGCTAGCAGTTGCGGAGGGAGAAACTGTATGGGTGAACAATTGTGAACGACTAGGCCGGGGGGCACATTTTCGGGATTACCCCGACCGTTTGGGAACCTGGGATGTCGGGGGGCGTGCCAGGCCACTGGTCGTTGGGGATAGGCAGAGATCTTCTAGGTGAAGTGGTGGGAACCATGGCGTTAATAATTAATATCCGAAGTGCAATTCAGAAGAGTAAGTCCATTAATCGTTGAGGGTTCGGTAATCATAATATCCATCAGGCTCCGAGGCAAATTAAGGTTTTCCATGGTATATTAAATCAAAGGGGGTCCCCCCTCATGGGTATTGAAACCTATGAGGTTTCTGCCCGGAGGACCACGCTAAGTGGCGGGAAGTCTCCTATTATAGATGTTCCAGAGAGGTCAGGGAAAAATGTGTTAGGTCCTGTGCACCTAATCACGAACGGGTGATGTGGTTCTCAGCCCTTCAGCAAAGATGACGCCAGGTGTCCCTCCCATAAGGAAGGGTGTCATCGGCGTTCATCTACCTCTCTGGCAAAAAAAAAAAAAAAGATAGGTGGAAATTGTGGTGGAGGAAGTGGATAGAAAAAACAGAAAATTAATATGAAAAATGAGGGCAAAATGAAGGCTAAAAGATTACATATATGATTAATCCTAAAGCACAAATGCACAGCAAATGCACTTACCAGTGTTGGGGCCGATGGGATGCACCAAAACCCCCAAGTTTTGATTCTTACCACTATGTCATGCTCCAGTTTGTATACCAAGAGCATTACACCATAATAAGAATCAATACACCCCTGAGGAGAAATATATATATCTACACTGATATATATATATATATATATATATATATATATATATATATATATATATATATATATATATATATATATATATATATATATATATATATATATATATATATATATATATATATATATATATATATACTAGCAGATGCCACCACTCACGGCCAGGGCCCTTTTCAAAAAAAGGAGGCAATAAAAAGGAAAAAAAGAAAAAAAGAAGAAAAAGCAAACAAATGGAAAGTAAACCTACGCAGTCCCTTGCGTAACGCATTTCCTTCAGGTGGGCGCAGACGGGGACTTAAAGAGAGGAAGGTTGAATACTGCTGGGAAAATAGATGATGGTAAGTAAGTAGTTCAACAAAACAGATTTGACTGGAAAGGAGGAGTCACCACAGCGAGTGATCCTTGAGTCTCCAATATTCACATAATATTCATGTGAGAGTATAACACCTTATGTGTTAAGAGGGCGACGCAGTGGTGGAGGAATACGAGAGGTCAATTCTCTCGAGCACCTGCCGTTGTAATATATATATATATATATATATATATATATATATATATATATATATATATATATATATATATATATATATATATATATATTTTATATATATATGTTTTTTTTTATATATATATTTTTATATATATATATATATATATTGCATGTAGCTTTTGTATGTTTTGCTATATTTAGATTTTTATCTTAAAACATCTTCTTGGAATTCTACATCATAGCAACTTCTTGAAATTAAATTTATATTTAAAGTAGTGAAACAAATTTAATAACATTGATAATAAAAGCTAAATTAATAACTTTCAAAATTAGAAAATTGAAAAATACTTGTAGGAGAAAAGTGTTATTATTTTTTTTTCCTTTGTGACTTTTTATTATTAATAACGTAAAATACTTATTTTATAGATTTTTCCCTTTATTTTTGTTGTATTTTGGAATAGTGTTGGTCTTTTATTTCTCATTTTTGTACATTATGCATAATCACACTTTTTTTTAACTTGAAACTATGTTTTGTTTTTAATTTTAGATCACTGAAGATTTATTAATGTAATCCGAAACGTTTGTAGCAAAAGTGTGGATGTAATTGTCTTGTCATTAAATATTCATCACTGTGGTTTTGTCAGCAGAATTTGCTTCTATTATCAAGATTCGGTTTCCAAGAAATCAATATGTTTCTCGTATACTTCACAATCGTTGCGAGACTTTCGCAACCTGGAGAAATTTAGAAAAAACTTAGATAAAGCAGAATTGGATCTTTACTTCCTCACAGTTTGTAAAGGATATAATAATACGCCCAAATTTATGATATTTAAGTTATATAGGAAAAACAAATATAACATCTTTTTGCAGGAAAACTATTAACTCATTAAACAAATTAAAACTACGCCCAATAAATCAATATGTAGCCAAAACTTCGGAACTTTCTGATTTGCTTTAACAGTCAATCTCCTTCCTCGATTATCATCTTCAAAAGCCTTAAGTCTTTTTAAATTTGCAGTCACGAGGGAATTTGTTATAAGTTTAATTATGATTTCAACTTTATTCTCCTTCACTATTCCATTATGTTTTATACATTGCAGTCTAAATCAGGGTTGTGGAGTCGGAGTCGGGGAGTCGGTAGTTTTGAAGAGAGTGGAGTCGGGGTCGGCAATTTTGAAAAGGGTGGAGTCGGAGTCGGTAATTTTGAAGAGGGTGGAGTCGGAGTCGGAGTTGAAGTCGGTAATTTTCAAAAGGGTGGAGTCGGAGTCGGTAATTTTCAAAAGGGTGGAGTTGGAGTCGGTAATTTTCAAGAGATCGGAGTCGGAGTCGGAGTTGGAATAGGTAATTTTGAAGAGGGTGGAGTCGGAGTCGGAGTCGGAAAATTTTTGAACCGACTCCACAACCCTGGTCTCCATCATAAGTGACACCAACTGCTTTTAAACAATCTGAAAATGTAATCCTTGTTTTGAAAGACTTTCGCTCAAAGGTCGAGGAATATTTTTCAAGAATTGTGAAAGTTTCAAAATTGCAACATAACTTCGGCTTTCTCTTAATGAAGAAATGAGTATGTTCAGTGTCAGAATCAATGTAATACGAAAATAAATAAAGCAATTGCAATTAGTTTTCTTGAGGATTTTTCAAACCAGTGGGCCACAGATACAACTTTATCGGTCTTAGTAAAATGATTCTATCGATATCTGATAAAAAGTTTACGAATTTTGTAAATAAACTTGATCTATGCAGTCATATTTGGATAGTTAAGGATTATAGCATCTATCTCAATCACAACGTGCACTCCAGAAAAATGTTTCTCTACTCTAAAAGGCTCAAAACATATTTTCTCAATTTTACAAGGGAGGAAAGACTAACAAATCTGATTATAATGAGTGTTCATCATAGCCACAAAATATAAACGGAAATTATCATTCATTTTGCTGTTAATAGAGCTAGAATAATAATTTTCATATGTATAAAATATTTTCTTAAAATTGCTGGCAATTTCAAAATATATTTATTTATTAATTTTACCTCTTTTATTCAAGCAAGAATATATATATATATATATATATATATATATATATATATATATATATATATATATATATATATATATATATATATATATATATATATATATATATATATATATATATATATATATATATTACTTTGATGTATTGTAACTGAAATTCAGTTAAGAGCATTACCCTAGCATCTATTGAAACATTTTTTAATCTGAAAAACAGATTTCTTCGAGTGTTTCAGAATTGTTTGACAAATTAGAAATCTAATGATTTCATTAGGTACCAAAACCATAAACCCAAGCTGGATAACCATTAAGCAAAATAA
>JABUQX010095119.1:0-15865 GCA_015478945.1 Trachelipus rathkii
TATATATATATTATATGTATATATATATAGATATATATATATATATATATATATATATATATATATATATAATATTTCCTCTAATAAATGAATGTTCCATGTAATATATAATATACATTCGTATGTCCTTCAATGTACGAGTAATTGCTTAAATTTTTAATGTGTATTTTATTTCGATAAATATATAATACTATTAAGAATACTCATAAATATATTGAGTGTTTATTTATTCTGCAAGAAATCATATATATATATATATATATATATATATATATATATATATATATATATATATATATATATATATATATATAGCGATACATATATATATATATATATATATATATATATATATGTATATATATATATATATATATATATATATATATATATATATATATATATATATATATATATATATATATATATATATATATATATATATATATATATATATATATATATATATATATATATGAATAAGAAGATGAAACATAATTTTGGCGACACTAATAATAATGGACATTTCGGGTATATAACGTTACCCATCATTAGCACTGCAATTGAGATAAAATAAAATAATTTTATAACAAAAAATAGGTAAAATGAACTAATATAAAAACTGTAATATAATGAATAAACACAATATGTAAATTTAAAATAAAGGATACGAAAAAATACCGAAGATTGAGTTAAGTTCCATTCATAGAGAATGAGAAATGCACATTTAAAGTTACGAAAATTTGTTAAAGTGACTTCAAGACTCTACGTATTAAATTTAAAGTCGGATGATTTCATTGTAATTTGTAAACCCGATAAAGGCCCTGGTATCGTATTGTTAAACAAAACCTCTTATATTAATAAAAAGCTACTCATTCTTGCAAACGTCTCTAAATTCCGCCTAGTAACAATCGATCCTCTTAAAGACATCATTAAAATAGAAGACAGAATCAATATTGCTCTCAGGTTCCTTAAAAAATGCTCTTTAAGACTGCCCGACAATCTCCATGCCTCAGGTTACAGTCCCGGCATTTTGTATGGCCTCCCTAAAACTCACAAACCTGACCTTCCACTTCGACCCATTCTCTCAACCATTAACACCCCCCTCCTTCAACTTATCTAAATTTATTCTCCCATACATAGAACCTATCAACTCCAACCAACACACCCTAAATGATTATTTTGACTTTGTTAAATTAATTACATCCTGCACTTTTCCGAACTGCCACATGACCAGTTTCAATATTCAATCTCTTTTCACCAACATTCCCGTCAGAGAAATTATTAACATTGTTGCCGACAATCTCTTCAGATCTTCCCCTCTTATTGACGGTATCAATAAATCTCAGTTCACCAAACTTCTTAACCTTGCCACAGATGACACCGTTTTACTCTTTGATCAAAAACTATATTCCCAAATTGACAGTATGGCCATGGACTCCCCACTCGGCCCACCCTTCGCAAACGAATTTTTGGTTTCATGAACAAATTTGGTTAGAGAACTGCCCTCTTAATTTCAAACCCCTTATTTATAGACGTTATGTCGATGATTATTTTGTTATATTTCGCGATCCCCTGCAAGCCCCTTTATTCTTAAACTATCTTAACAACCAACATACTAACATCTTCTCCAAATACTAACTGTCTTCATTACAATACAAAATTTCCTTTGCCTTTAACTTATGCTCATCATGGTGGTCTTTCCACCTTGAAATACAATACCTGTCCCATTTTGCTTTTTGCAATCTAGCTCTTTATTCACTACACTATGACAAACTTTGTGAGCGACTTTCTTAATAACCATTTCCGTCTTAAATTTCAAGTCCCAACCGTTCCTAAACAACTTATCTATCTAAAAATTCCGTTCTTCGGTCCTAGCACAGCAAAACATGTCAAAATTCTCAATCATACTCTATCAAATGCTTTTTTGCTCGCTTTATTTTCATTCCTATTAATAATTATAGTATTTCAAATCTTTCCCGCTTCCTCTCTATACTTATTATTCTCACACAATGACATTTACTTTAGTTGATAACATTGAGTCTCAACACCTCTTCACCGCTCTACTAAATCCTCCACTTGTTCTTTACCCACCCATTCTCCCCTTACGCGATTATAACCTCTTACTACTCTCGAATCAGTATTTATGCTCACACATATCACACTTTCCCTACCGACATACTTAAAAGACCGATATACCTCTTTTATAATTCCGACTATATCCAGTCCTAAAATCCCGCATTTTACGACCAGTATACAAGGTAGGAATACCAAACAACACATAATACCCTACTAATTTACCAAATCCTGATGGTACACTATATCACCACTCCTCAAACATATATTGATGATACGCTATATCAGGCCAAATAAAATTCATCGCCCAGCGACAACCTGCAACTTTACCCGTAATCCTTTAAACTACGCCAACAACTTAAATTTTCCTCAGACAGAACCACGAACCAAAATATAATAATATAAAAAAATACATCCAGAACACTTTGTTATGTATTTAAATTATCCCTTTTTATTTTCACTTTATAATTCAAGGAGCTCTAATAATTCCTTCATAATTTGTATTCATCCTCAAACCCACTAAAACCCACATCAGCCCACTAATATAATACATTCCCGATCCACCTCTTGCAAATTACTTCCTTCACCCTCACACCACCCAACTATCACATATCAATAATATTACCCACTAAAAAATCATACGCACCACACCACCTCTTATTCCTCACCCACATGTTACCCTCTTCCATTCTATATCCTCACCATCTACCTCCCTTATATCACTCATCTCAGAACTAGCTGCCATCTTATTTATTTTTTTCTTATTTCCATTTTTAGTTATAATTTACTTCTTTATTCACACTTAAGAAAAAATTTGACTTAGTTTATTTATTTAATTTCCTTCCAGAACATTACTTTTTTCACTACAACCATTCCTCACTTTATGCTCTTTATTCATATATTTAAGTCCTGCTAACCATCAGCATAAGACTTACATATTTATCTTTGCTTCACATACTCATAATAACACCATTCTATAATATTCCTCTACAGCTATTTCCTCTCTCCTACTTCCCAACCATTTCACATAAAGCCTCCTTTTTGACCTTATAATTCACGTATAGGTACACATCTTCTATTACAACCTTCTCGACCTCCAACAATATCACAATTCAGCCTTTCCTTCATGCCTTGAGCAATTACCGTCACATAGCCCTTTATTATACGTATCCACATTTATGCCTTTATATAATATAAGCCTCATTTCACCATACTGCGCCATTAAATCTTTATAGAAATCTCATAATCAGATAACTCCACCTTTATCACCATAATCCCCAATATTACCCGGATCTACTCCCGTAACTTACACCAACCTTTATTATTCCTACGCATACCTCTTATCCTTAAAGCTTCCCCGTGCATTCCACAACAACTTAAACTCCTTATCTGAATTCTGTATCCCACTTTACTCACCTTCTATTCCCTACAATCCTCAAACAAACACTCTCTATCTCTCCCGCCTCGTTCTCAGGACATCACACTTCCTACATTCCCCAACTCAACTCTCTAACAAGACTACATGCACCACTCCAACATCACGCATAGATTACTCAAATCACAACTTCCGACTATCCCCCCTACCACCGCCCCGTCCTAACCTTTACATCTAGTAATCTGCCACCTGCTCTCCTCCATCCATCCTCTCACAAACCCATAACACAATTATAAATTAATAGATAACTCAGAGAGCCCTCAAGCCGACCTTATTACACGTGATAGTCGTCACACTCTTCCATGTTATTAAAAAAATACTTGATGATTTATATTACACATTGTTTTTGAAACCAAGTATTTATACCCAATAAATTATCATTCATAGATAACTTTCAACACACACAACTCTTTAACAAACTTATTCTCACATTATTACATTCCTCTCTTACCCTAACCTCACCAAATGGTTCTATATTATTTACTTATTATTCATATAATTAATATATTATAATAAATAAAAACTATTCATATTTAAAAGAATTTTCTTTTCTCCTGCATTCAAATAGGAATCTCCAATACAGAAATCAATAAATTTCTTTAATACAAATATATAATATCATTTCACACACAGAATCTAATTGCCAAGCAACTCATTATATCAAACTCAATATCCAAAATAATTTCTCTCTCCTCTCCCTCGAGCTGTATATCACTGAGGTGCATATAGCAACATATATACAAAAACCCAACATTATTAAACCCACTCACTATTCAGAAATTTCACTATTTATATTACAACAAATATTATAACACACATTATTTAACTTCAGATATTAGGCAACATAAATAAATTATAACATAAACCTCACCTTTCCCATACCATACTTTCCTCATAACTATTATAACCACAATACTACTATCCACATCGAGCCTCACTCGTATCATATGATCATCATATCCCATAATTATAATCAATATTACCGCTTGTATTTTCACAAAAATTCTACATCTTACTCACCTCTTTACCATTAACTTAGTTCTGTTATCATAGTATACTCTAGCCATTATAGCAACCTTTTGTTCTTTACAAACGATTACTTACACCATCATTAATCCATCCCTCTTCAAATCCTGCGTTATTACCCTCATCACGTTATCATATATAACATACCCAACTTACTAATAGCTCAACAATCTCATCCTCCCCATCCTTTTCGCCTTCTACCTATATATTTAATTCTCTACACATCAGGCTTGCACGCTTTTGAGTGGGACCAGATCCCACCGGTTAGGCATTCCCAATACCTAAGGCCACCACCAAAACACCGAGCTCACTATCAATTACACATCCATTCTTAATCGAGTTATTTTACAAGATCAAAAAGAAAATATAATAAAGGGTCACCAAAAGGTTATAAACACATGAAATCACTCATGACCTTACAAAGCAATTGTCTCCTTGACCACGGACGTTATCAACAGACCAACTCACTGCAAACAGATATCGTCAAATATGAAATTATATAAATTTAATAATTTAACAGCATTCAAAGAAAATATAATTAAATGAAGACAATAATTATAGTATTGATATTATATTGAGTAGATAAATACACTACCGTAAACCATATAGATTACGTAAATACATAAACATCCCTATCCTAGTATAAACGTCAAATTATATATATCCGCACTAGCCTATAGGATACTAAGATAATCAATATCATACGATGAATTCTATCGCTACGAGCTCCACAAAAGCTCGGCCTAAACTACCACGTGAAGTACACAAACTAACCCATAAAATATAATATAAAATAAATAAGAAAAAATATAATATATATATATATATATATATAAATATATTAATATATATAATATATATATATTATATAATTAAATCACAGTCTGGAGATGACTATGCAAGGCATCCATACAGGAGGAAAAATATATGAAGTTGAATATAGGCCATAGAAATAGAAAACAGTTTTAAGTAAAAGCAAGGAGAGCAAAGCTACATTAGCAGCCAAGATATTGAATCAACACAGATGGATAATTGATAAAACCTATCAAGAAATCACTCTCCTTCTATATAAAATTAAGTTGAGAACATAAAAAAAATTATAGAGTTATCTTATATAATGAGAATTTGGTGGAGAAGGATTTGAGTATAAAGAATAGATGCAGAAATAGTCTAGAAGTGGATTAAGAGGGAGAGAGAAAAAGATATTAAACAAAACGGAATTAAGCTTATACAAATAGTATATTTAGAACAGCAGTACTGAACTATTATGATCCATCAATAACTACAAGAATACCTGAAAGAGACTAGCAATGAAGGAACACACGTAAATATATTATACCGTTGTTGACTCTTATGAAAATTATGAGACAATATATGGTCAAGAACGATTGTGGAGGTAGATAAAAGAGAAAGATTGTTGCAAGGAGGGAACAGAACAATAAAATATATTATATATATATATATAATTAATATAATTAATAAATAAAATATAAAATATATATAAATATTAATATATATTAATAAGATTATAATATAACTAATTATATAATATATATATAAATATATATTAAAATAATAATATAATATTATATATATATATATATATATATATATAATAAAATATAAATATATAATAATATAAATATTAAATTATATATAATATTACCTCAAATGATGAAATAATTAAAAATAATTTGAGTATTAAACGAAAGGCACTAAGTGGTAGTATTGAATGAAAGATTAAATATACTGCTTGAAGTGATTCATCACAACTTACCAGGATTTAGATCCCGGGCTCACTCAGCAGACGGTAGCAAAAGTGATGATACATAATAACTTGAACCAAACGAGTTTAGAGGCTAAATAAAAATACATGACTTGAACCACTATTAGATTAAGAAAGCTGCTCTTTACATATAAGGAATTAAGGACTAGACCTGTAGCAAGCCAGGACAGATACGCGTCAGCCACGCATCGTTATATTCATCACACTCGGGTCAAAGTACAACACAGAGGACATCATATAAGGAGAACACGTGGCCTAGACTTATAAAAATATAACGTTAAGGTTACTTAATTTAGTAATGAATTAGATTTGTAATATAAAAATACTGCATTAAATGTTTAAGAAATATTTATTTAGATTTAATATATAATAAAATTAAATATAGATTAACACACCTTATTTCATTACCAGCGATTAGAATCTTGAGTTGGCAGAGTAGATAGCATTCGGAGATTATCTAATCTCTGGTAAGTGAAAGATTCAACTCAAGTGAGAAGTAACTATTATTATCAATTACAAAATAGTGAGCGTTGAGTTTATGGCAATTAATAAATATTAAAAAAAATATAAAAAAATAATGTATTTTACGATACAATTACAAATAAGTTCACTCCGTTCTAGAGATGTTCTCACAATATACAATGTGATTCTGATGTTGGACTCATATTTGAATACGAGTGTGAGCGAGATGCGATGGCTGAGAGTAATCATGCCTGTCATACAAGCAGTCTCATTATTCCTAATTGAAAGAACAATACTCTTTCATAGGTTTAATCACGTGATCTTTTTAGCTCATTCGTAGTGGTCAACGTGGTAGACGCGTTGGAGCAATCATCACGCTCTGCGAGGGCACAGGGATTACATCCCTCTGGTACGCGTATAGAATACACTCAATAGGATGAAGATCTTCTTAATAATCATATAAATTATAAAAAAATAATAATAATAAGATATACCGGTAAATCAACGATAGGTAATATAATAAGTATCACCCCCAATACATCATATCATACGTATATACCCGCGGTATATATCACCTCATTATGTATATTGCTCACAAAGTACCCAGAGATATATAGTACCAAACGGCAATCTATCATCAGTAAACCATCAATCCAAAAATACTATACTATGTCTGAGTATAATCTCATTACACATACACACACATTATAATTATATTATGTAATACGTATCGAAATATTATCGTATTACTAATATATATCGTACCAACTCTGGTTCTATAGCCAGAGATTATACGAGTATCACCCTCCAATTCACTTGAAATTGCATTGAATCCTACTTCCTTTGCTCATGCTCGTCGACCTCTTTTTCGTCTCTACTAAGCCCTTTTCTCCCTTACAGGTCAAACTCGTGATAGTTCTTCCTTGTTTGCACACTGTCTCAAGTATGAGATATTCATTAACCAGCCAGGAGAAATAAATTAGCGTGATACGAAATTCGTTATGGCAAATAGAAAATAATGTATAACGATGTATATTATGAAGTACAAATATACGAGGAAGCTAAATCCACACTAAACACAGCAATGAGGACCGCCATCTCACACACTGCGCATTGCTTCAAACATGAAACTCGAGTGTTCTACTCACACAACACGACGACTACACGCTCTACTCCATAGCTAAAATACAAAGGAGAGTAGGAACCAGTTAAGAATTAGAGACCATTAGAAACAGAGAGATTATACGCAGTCAGAACCTCTCCAGACGGAGGAGAGGAGCTAAATGTGTCTCAACACCAATCGCCAAGCGATCCACCATACGTGAAAGCTAATGCCACACTAATTATATCTCTTATTGAGTATAAATGAGAATAAAGGAAGGAAATGACACTCGAGAAAATGCGAAATAGAACTCACATATAACATTAGTATGTAAGCAGCAGAATAAGCGAAGGACGATGATTGGAGAAGCAAAAGACAAAAAAAGTATTACTAGTACGCTTATATACTGTAAGAGATATCATTCCTAATCATATACTAACCTATAATATGAATAGGATTGGCTTCTGATAATGGAAGATGAGGTAAAAAAAATTGAATATATATAACATAATAGTGCAATATAAGATTATAAGAACGTATAATATATAAAAATAAGTATCATAAAAACACAAAAATAAATAATAAATTATAAAAAAAATAGTTGTAAATTATATATATATCATGAATATAATATTATATTTAAATTAAAGAAATTCATTCCCCAAACTCTTCAGTTCTTCCATAATATATAGAGGCCAAACAAGCTCTACCCACCCCTCACTATACTACACATTTCCCACTATAATACCTACTACCATTATCAGATCTACCTTACTAATACATTCTTCAATATATTATATAGGTTTCAATTAACTAATATGAAAACGTTAAAAAAAACAAGTGATAATACAAAACATTCATAACTAAAATACCACTGTCCTTTGGACAATGGACCAGTAGTTCGATAATCATAATAATAAAAAAGTATATGGAGTCAGACAATAATTCGAAATACTATTTTAATGGAACATATAAATCAAAGTCACACATAACAATCAGGTTAAAATATAAACTAACATTTATACATCTTCAAAAACGTGTAACTATATATATACTCATAACCAATATACATTATCCCTTAACATAACGAATTTAAATAAACCAAAATATAGGATAATAAAAACTAAATACGCGAATTAAAAAAAAAAATAATATTTTTGTAAATGAAAAATACCGGAAGATAGAAATTTAATATTCGCCAGTATACTCATAATTTATTATAAATATATAAAAGTAACATGATATGAACATATAAAAGTAGAAAATTATATAATACATGTAGACATAAACCTGACACATCTATACCCAATAAAATCATACTAACATAACAAACCCACAACATCAAATATAAGTAAACTAACTAAAGACTCACAAATAACTAAACCACTATATACTATATAACACAGTGCGCGCTATCCACAGTACATATTATACTCTATTTACACGGGTAGGGGCACAAAAAAAATATTTCATTCTTTATTATCATATGTAATATATAACAAAAATAGCATAACCTTACCTAATACCATAGTACAGATTTAATAAGAGGAACAAACATAAATATACTATCTATCTAAAACTTAAATCACTAATGTAGCATAACGACTAAAAACACGTAATCACCAAAATAGTACCCCCATAACCCCCGGATATAAATATATACGTAATAAAACAGCCACATATCAATCAAATGTATATGACATAATAAACAACATACATAATTAAAAATATACAAATTATTATTATAATAATCAAAATATTAACATTAGAATAAAGGCGATATATTAAGTAAATTAATCAATAAAACATAATAATAACTAATTATAAAAAGCTAAAATAATAAATTATTAAATTATAATAATATCACTTATAACAAGTACAAAAAAGGTGTCAATTAGAGCCCGTTATCTACTTAAAAACATCAACATCACTTGAAGAATTAGTTAATATTAATAAATGCAAACAGCACTAAACCGATACTATATGTGGAGGATGTATGGCACAAGAAATATTTACATTCACTCACAAAAAAAATTCTCGGCGAGCAAAATTACATATAAGGTAGGATTGAACATGAAAACACTTAACTTCCGTCTTTTGTTAAATTTACATATATTGACCTGGACAGTGTGTGAATGTAACGCACGCCCGAAGTCTGTAGATGAAATGCTTACATTTTTATTTCATAACTTGACGAGCTAGTATAGTTAGAGTGAGGGCAGAGTATACAATACAAAGTGCTTATTATCATATACCTAATAGGTATTTCTCAAGTAGGTTTTTCAGCTTCTTTCACTGAACTGAAGCATTTAAACACATCGGAGATAAGTAATTACAGTATTTGCCAATCAAGCCAAATGGTAAGAATCTCATCTGGAATTCGTACTGCAGAAAAAGTAAACTATGTCGTCATCATAATTGCGGTTTCTTGATTATTGTACTGATAGCAATTGCTCGTTGCCAATTTCAATAAGCGAACGAAAAACTCCTAACATAACATATTCATATTCCACATGCAACTTTTAACTAATCTCCTAATATATATAATATATTATTAGTAAACTATTACAACAATGTTTTAATACCCAACCATTTGTATATTCAGGTTCTACAATATGGCCATATCACACCCACGTTCGCTTATAATATTCACACTTGCTCAAGGACGATACACCATTCTAGAGAAACCTATCCTCTTCATACTACGCTGAGTAAATCTCAATATGCATGACCAAACATACGCGCTACTAACTCTAGCAGAATGGGTGTGCGATAATAAGTCTGTGGGTCGGCCCAGCACGCAGTCTTGAGGTCTCTTATAATCTTTATGGAATTTTGTTAACTCATCACGAGTCGGAATAACAAAGCATTTCAAGATACTCGAACTGCAGGACAAACAATTCTCAAGGTAACGGAGTATGATCCGTCATTACACATTCGTTCAAAACCATGCAGCCCTGATAAATTCCCAAAATATTATAGCATTTTACATTGTACTGATAGGTTTCTATAGTGTGTAAATTATAAACTAATCGGAGGTTGATAAGAATTACTGTAACTCCATACAGGACTAAGGAAGCGGAAGGACGATATCTACACATCAAACATTATTTAATTATGCCACTTTGTCTGAAATATTATATAAACAGATATAGATGGAGCCATATATTAAAAAATTTAGTTAGAGTATACGATCAAACTTATACGAGGGGAGATCACATGAGCCCTGGCCACACCTAATCAAAAGTAAAGAACACACCATGAGGGTAATATTATATACCTAACGAACAGGACAATATAATGATCAATAAGTAATTAATATTAGTAGATTACGATTGTCAGAGCACACGGCCAAATTTTATAGAACATATAAAAAATTAAGGTCATATACCTATAAACCAATTAATATTAGTAGACTATAGTAAACTAATTGCAGAAGGTTTAAAATACTAATACATATATGACTAATTACTAAGAACAAGGGAATTATTACTGGGCATAATTAACAAAATTTACTTAACACAGCTTAACGCAGACAAACAACTTAACTATTTTGTTAAACAAAATCAAACTTAAACTCACTCGAGCTAGTTATAAATATTACTCAGTACACATGTCGCTGGAGTTACTAAAATATCAGGATTAACTACATCATATAGCATACAAGTAGCTCAATAACTCCTACTCAATCATGTAATTATATTAAATCATTAAACAAACAACCGTAGTACAGTTATAGAATCACGGGATTAAACAATACTACAAAAGATCATATATAAATCCAATACGGTAAATTATATGAAACATAACAAAGTATACATTATAATCAGGGATGGGGATATTATAAAATAGTCTAATATAGAATACAATAAAATATTAGGACAATATAGAACTAATCTTATCACAGATACTAATATAATATATAGGCTCAATTCGGAATAAACTGGAGTAATAACAAAGGACCACACGAAACCCGGGAAAGTTAATACATACTAAACTGGCATACAAAACGACCGACATACCCAAACATTACTGCTAGCAGATAACGAGTACTATTATATTGAACTCAATACATAGTTAAGAGTTATAATCAGGGAGAAAATGATATACATTAATATATATATATACTTCTACATAACAGAACAACGAAATAACGATAAACATATATATATAATACAAAGTATTGATACACAAAATGTACACAAATATAATATAAGTTAAGGGTTGTGATAAGTAAACCTAATATATATATATACGAGATAGAAGCTAACATAACATGAGAGTATCATATTAAATATAAACCACATACATAACATATAACTCAGAACTAAGAAAAAAGTACAACGACAAAAATATACCCTCACATACACATAATGTACGTTACGGAATATACCAATTACTCCATTCTATACTATATTTTACAGTATAGCTCAACTTCTTTTGTTGTACACTTGTAAATACTCATATCAAAAAAAGAGTATAACAATTGTAATCCTATATCTAACAGACATATCTCACTCACAAGACCTCCGTACTTGACAACTATTGAGTATATTAAGACATAATAACTCTTATTAAAATTAAGTATAAATAAGATAATTAATTTATAAAGAAATAATCATGAATCCATAATAATTAATAATAATGAAATATGAATAATAATAATATTTAAAACAAAGGCATATTAGATAATTGAGCAACCTGTGTTGAGCAATGCGTCTTACAAGAACAATGAAATGAAGCATGAAATGAATTTAATTCGATTGCTTCTTTCAAAACTTAACTTAAACATGATATCAATAAAAAATAAATCACTATCATAGATAACAGATCGAGACTAATATGAAGCATAAATCCACATCATAATCACTAAATCACGATAATTTAAGCAAACATAATACAAATAAATAGAAACACAAAATAATAAAATCACAAAAAAAAAAAAAATGAGATGCAATTAAATATGAATATCTTTACATTGACCGAATAATAGATAATAATAACGAGCAGAAATAGAATTAGAAAGAAAATAATAGAAAAATCATGAAAGTAACAGCAATAATAAATAGCAGAGAATGCAGGAAAAAAAATGAAAGAAGTAGTATAAAAATTTACAATAACAATCCACACCACATAACAATAATCCACATGTCAAGATACACTAATAATCACATAACCTGCACATATCACAATCGATCAATGAATTAAAATAGATAACTTTAAGGAATCGAAGTAAACTAAATTCAAGATAGATCGGAACTAAATGAGATGAGAACTCAAATAACACTAATAATAAATAAAAATAAAATAATGAAGATCAGAGATGGAAATATAAAATAAATGAGATAATAATCATATGAATCATAAAAAACTCTACACATTTCAAAGTCAAAACGTGCACTTATTCAAGCACAGGCTTACAAAAGAGCATAATAACATAAATACCAATTTTATCGTGTACACATGGATTTATGATAATATAATTGTGTGAGATAACAAAAACGACTAAAATCTGAACACACAACATCCCAAACTCTCTTAGAGAGACGTGTTAGTCATAACTAAATTGCAACACACATCCGAAAACCAGACTTTCTCTGAAGTCCTCGTGATCCACCACAAAAGTGGAAATATAGGTCATGGTAGACAACACAGGTTACGGCAGTAAATTAATTGTAATAACCTCCGAAAGACCTATTTCCTATCAAACATAGAATACCAGGTGAGGAAGTAATAAATAACTAAACATGTATAACACAGATAATAATCCAACAAAAGCAACAAAGTCGCAAGCATATATAGTTACACACTGATCTAAAAATAATGCCATATCCACGGAAATAACAGATAAGTGAATAGATCACTCAATATACCAAGCAAAGCACCGGGTCGAAAGATGATATAATAAATAATATATACATCCAATAATAATAATCATATAAATAATAAATAATAATTAATATAATGAAGATGACAGAACATTATAATAGAAAAGGCGGACGAGAGTCACACATAAATACCAAAATCATACACAACATAAATAATAACAATAAACACTTAAATGAATGAATCAAATCAATAATCTGAACATCAAATAATCGCGGAAACTAACACTCAGGATAAATAAATAATCAATGGAATAAATAAAAAGACTCATCAAATAATAATAGATAATAATAATATAATTAATTACTAATAGTCTTGAATACCATTAAATAATGAATAATAATTACATACATTTCCAGAAATGATAAAATAAATAAACTCATAAAGTAAGTTAACCAACGAATCAATAATATAATACAAATAATCACAATAACCAATAGAATAGAGTAAATTGAAAAGGCAATACATCATAACTCAATAATCACCCAAGGAAAACGCAGGGCAGCAATAGAGCACAAACTCATACTTCGAGAGAGATGCTATCCATTTAACAACATCCTCAGGCGTGAATAACTTAGTATCGTCCTGTAACGAGTCACACTACTCCAACATCTACCTAAACAGACTTTACTGGTTAACCAGCAATGTTCACACCTGACACCTAAAGATGTCACAGAGCCTCGCTGTTATCAATCTCACCCGGCAGGGATGCAGCACACTCGGTCATACCTATGACACCTCCGAGCCGCGAGAATAATCATGCCTGAATGTTTCTTAGACAGAATACCGTGGATTATTAATATAACATGTTCCAAGAAGTTGTAAGAAATGAAAGAATCTGTCCATTTAACTACCTCAGAATGTTCCTGACATCCCGCAAGAATATTGAGAAGTTTCCTTTCACATTCTCAAATGTTCAAAATTATATTTCTGAGAACTGGTGACATGAACATGAAATGTCCGCGTATTGTATTACCAGGGAATGTTCCTTGGACAATCCGGCAGGAATTTTTGAGAATGTTTTTGGAAGATCCTGTAATATTCTTATGTTCCAAGAATATTATAAGAACCTGAAAGATCTGTTCATTTAACTACTTGAAAATTCTGTGAACATCCCCCTGAATTTTAAAAATGTTTCTAGAATATTCGGAATGTTCAGGGAATAATTTTGATATATGGTCCCTGCAATGTGTGAATATGTTTTTGACATATGTTACCAATCTTCTAAAACGTTCTTCTGAATAACGTCCGAAAAATAACAACAAGTAACATCACGTAACTAGGTTTAACTTTGATAGTTGCCATTATTAATCTAGTACCGCTTTTCTTTTTTTTTCATTTTTTTCTTTTTTTTTTGTTATGTTCGGAGGTTATTCAGAAGAGCGTTTGAGAAGATTGTGACATATGTCAAACACATTCCACACATTGCCGGGACCATATTCAAAATATTCCCTGAAAAATTGCGAATATTCTAGAAGATTCATAAATTCAGGGGATGTGCACAGAATGTTCTCTGGTAGTTAAATAAAAACATCTTTCTACTCCTGCATTTTTCGTGTTGTTGAATAGAATTATATTCATTAACGGATCCTTTGAACAGCTCTCATCTTCAGAGTCACTTTCTTGGTCGGTTTTCCTCTTCAAAGTCGAAGGGATCTCATTCAAAAGAGAATCACATTGACACCATTTTGCATCGGCTTTCTTCTATGAGTACCTCATCTATGGATATGGAATATATATATATATAGTATATATATATATAAATATAATTAATATATTATATATATATATATTTATATATATATATATAATATATATATATATTATATATAATATATATATTATAAATATATATATATAGTATATATATTATATATATTAGTGAGATGCACGAAATGTGAATTTTTTGAACATCTGGTGGATGCGGATATTCCGTGAATGCACTAATATACTAATATAATATATATATATAATATATATATATATATATATGATATATCATATATATATATATAATATATATATATATATATATATATTATATAGTATATATATATATAGTATATTATATATGTAGCTGATAAACTAGATA
>JABUQX010095120.1:5000-7500 GCA_015478945.1 Trachelipus rathkii
CACCCAAAACCACAGTTACCAACTACAACCAATATTAAGCAGGTAATTTTTATCACCACTATTTAAGGCAAGACCACAATCAAAATAGAGATATAAAAAATAACAATGCATATTTATTCTATAATAAATACTCATATCATTCACATACCTATCCATCCTATTTTTAAAAGTTGCAAGAGAACTATTTGCCATCACATCCTGAGGCAACAAACCTTTCCAAAAATTAACTACTTAGAAGAAGTTTTTTCTCAAATCAAGGTTAAAGGCTCCTTTTATATTTTCTTATTTTAAAACCTCTAATTTTCTTATTTCTAGTATAAAAAAAACTTAATCTTGACAACAATTGGGTCGAGATAAAATATTTTATGAACCTGAATCGTATTATATCACTTCTAAGAAATCTTCTTTTAGCTGAAAACATGCCTAGGTCCTTTAATCTTACTTCATAGCTTATTTTAAAACCTACAGATTATTCTTGTAGCTTTACGCAGTACTGCTCCAAGCATATAAAAGTCCTTTCTTAGGAAATGGGTCCAAATTTGTTCATAATATTCAAATATGGTCCAACATAGCTATTACAGAGTTTGCTCATTATTTTTTTGCTCATATGAACAATATTGTGATCTATGATTCCTAGCACTTTTCTAGCCTCAAGCATATTTCTAGATTTTAAACATTGATTCAGCACTTTTAAATTGCTACTAATGACCACATACAAATCCTTTCTTTGTCATCTAACTCAAGCCCTTTCCCATTCACGTCATAATTAAAATCTTTATTAGAGTTACCAATTTGATGTTCAATTACAAATTCAGTCCAACCACGAAGTTTATCTAAATCATGCTGAAATTTAATTCGGCCTTTAAAGATTTCCAACAGAAGTGGTCAATTTAGTATTATCAGCAAACTTAGAAACATTACTTTATATTCCTTCATTCAGATCATTTATATATTTAGAAATGAAACAACTCCAGTACAGAACCGTGAGGAACGCGACTTTTAGCCGTCTATCACGATGGTTTATAACTATTAAATATTACACATTGGTTTCAATTCTTCAACCAATTTTTATCCAGTTAGTAATCATTTAGCCTGTATCATATTGTGATAATTTGTGAATCAGCCTTGCATGTGAGGTACTTATCAAATACTTTGCTATAATATAAATAAATAGCAATAGTATGTTTAAAAGGTCATTGTGAATTTTGACTTAAAATTCCAGCAGTTTACTTACAATGTCAAAGAAACCATCAAAGTGTTCTTTCACATCTTAAGTCATCAGATAGTAACTTACTCTGGTTTAATTGTCTAAGTAAAATTACAGTACGCTCTGGGTTCTGAGATTGACAAACCCCTTTTAGTTAATTCCAAGGTTTAATGAAACATGTGCAATATAACTTATTTTAATTTTGACCGGGTAATAACAGGGATAAGTTATGATTTAATTCGTTGGGTCCCATTCTGAAACTTCCTAGGAATTACTTATAATATTAAATAGAACTTGATCTTATGTGCTCCAGCTATCGTCGTATCTTTATTAAGGGTTTCAATAGAAATTCCATTGCTCCACAAATTTAAAGGTGTGAAGCATAGTTTGTACAAAATACGTTTCTTATAAAGAATCCTTGAGTTTTTATATTTTTTAAAATTTTTTTTTAATAGAAAAGAATTTAATAACGGGGGGGGGTGCCAAGTAATATATGAACATGGCCAGGGCCCGCGTGCCGAAGGGGGAGATTATACAATACGCTATCCAAACCACCTACGCCACCCGCCCAACAACACTTCAAAAACTCCTGGCCACTCTACCTACTCGACTGTCTCTCACCCCTAACCGACGCACGTTGTTTAATTTTCTATCGTAGCCAATTAAAATAACAAACGTGACTAACTAACTATCGAACGATGCTCTAATCGCACGGTTTGACACGTCACACCTCTGCGCGGACGTGAGTAATGCAGCAACCATCCAGATATTCCACAATTGTGCAAAAGGATCCGTTCATATTAGAGCCAAGGGATGCAGGACCACCTCTTATTAAAAACCTAAAAAACCAATTTATTTGCAAATTATACAAGAAAATTGCGCCCCTCCATTTTTTTTACCAAAAAAAGGGGAAGGTTTTTTTAAAAAAAGTGAGAAGGAATCTGCGTATGAAACTTTAATATCTGTTCGAATGACCAAAAATTTAAGAGAAGAATTATCTCTCTGCTTTCTCTTCTCACTTCTCTCTCATCTCTCTCTCGTTTTCCAATAATATATATACTATCGATACTAACAATATTACATCTGTTCTATAAAACGATGAACTATAAAACACAAAAAAAAAAAATAAAAAAAAAAAACAAAGAAATTAACAAGATATAACGATAAAGATAGATTAATAGCTAAAAAAAAAATACATCCACATAGACGAAAACAAATCAATCGATCAATACCAACAAATATCACGAAAACAATAGAACCCAGATACAGCGACCACAAGATGTGTAAACGAAG